>CACRXK020016718.1:0-11144 GCA_902702795.2 Paramuricea clavata | reverse complement strand
GGGTACTGTCAATAAATGGGTTAACCTGCAAGGATAACAATAATAGGATGTTTCTGAAGGACTCGCTCAACACCCTGTAGTTTGTCTTTTGCTGTCGAAGGCAGCATTACTGCCCTGTGGGTAACCTAGTTATATTATATACACCGTATTTACTCGTTTAAGCGCCGACCCCGATTAAAACGCCGCATAATTATGAGAGCAAAATTATTGAAGAGCGCCGCACTCGAATATGCGCCGAACGCCCGTACTTATTCACAACAAGACGACGTTTAATCCAAGCACCGTCTGAAAAATTGTTCGTCACGCCCAACCACGGAAGGAAAACGCCCTGGATACAAGGTTGGTGCTTAAACGAGTAACGTAAAACGGAAAACTACGCGTTTGGAAGCCGGATGGCGTTAAGCTAAAAGCGCGTCATGCGTTACTTATACAAATATATTATTAATGATCTTTTGTTCTACTATATATTTTTTTTTTATATCTAGTTAAACAACTCAATCAAGTGGGCATCCCGTTGGGATTACATTTTGGAATCCACACCGCATAAAAGTATCCAATGGTTCAGGTTCGTATACCATTGCATGTTCACAAGCTTGAGAACAATACTATCGTGGACATTGGACATGACTCACATGAGCTGCATGCAGTATTTTCATTTCAAATACGTCTAGTGTTGTGGCAATGTGTGTCCACCAAAAATGGGGCTAATCACATTGTAGCAGAATTCAAGATTTCTATTTGATTGATGTTTTTTTGGCAATATGCACCGTGGAGGATACGTTTATTGTTTGTTTAAAATAATTCTTGATTTCTGATTGGCTAACACCCAACGGTGAAGATACCATTTTAACTAAATGGCTGACCAAATCTGGAGTTGTGAGCTGTGACATCAATACGATTAAAAACAGTTCCTGCACGTATGACATCAACTGGTGCAATATGCATGACGTCATGCCATTAATTAATGCAATGTTGCATTAATGACTTCTCCTTCGTCCGCTTGCTGATTTTGGGAAAGCAAAATTTTAAATTTTAATCTATACAAAATCCTTCTGCAGTACTATAATAAGTAGCAATTTAGTATTAAATTTAATATTATATTTTGTAATATTCTTATTACTAGCATTATGAATTCTCTGGTGATTGTTCTCTTCCTATCTGGCATTGTGGCAATGATTATGTTGAGAACCTTACACGAAGATGTTGCTCGATATTGCCAACTGGAAACCTGCGTAAGTTGCACATTATACAGTATAGATTTGGGTAAATTTGTGTGCATGCTACTCAATTACAGTCAAACGCATGTTCTCTTGCGAGCAACATTGCAATATTGTCCCACAATATTGCAATTTTGATAGGGAGATTGCTCTGAGCAATTTGAAACGGACGCGAACAAATTGCAAGTTGAAATTCACAAAAGATTTGTAAACAAAGCCTCTGATTGGACTATTAGAAAGAGGGAAGCACCAATCCAGTTGCTCAGACTATTTGATTGGCTTCCCTCTTTCTTATAATCCAATCAGAGGCTTTGTTTACAAATCTTTTGTGAATTTCCAACTTGCAATTTGTTCGCGTCGGTTGCAATTTGCTCAGAGCAATCTGCCTCTCAAAATTGCGATATTGTGTGACAATATTGCAATATTGCTCGCAAGAGAACATCCGATTTGACTGTAAGGGGTTGTACTTTCACTCAAAATTGCGAGACCATATATTTTTTTGGCTGACATCTGTTACTAATTCACCCATTCACAATCTCCTCCACCAAGTGGTATTAAAGGCACTGTTATATGTTAATTAAATTAAATTTAATTATAAAACAAGATGGGCAACAGCAGGAAGCGGTTAAAATATGGGTCAAAAATATAATCCCAAGCATTAAGAATTTACGGGGAAATTATAAAAGGTCTCTGTAGCTATTCTCAACTTTCTTTCATGAATGAATTTGGTCAAACACAATTTTGCCTTTAGAAACGCATCATTTGCAGCCCTTGAAACTCAGGTCCACACTCGGCAGCCGCCGATTTAGTTGGGAACTGCATACAAAGCATTTTACTGCTATAGATTTTGGTGGGCAAAACCTTGCCGAACTACTTTAAAAATCATCACAGCAATTTTTACATGAACGCACTTTTCACATACACGTTTTGTAGGAAAACTATTTACTACAATTTTCAGTTGAGCGTGAATGTGGCATAGTTGTGTCGCAATGTTTCGACAACAATAGGGTTTTGTTCGCCAATGATAGATATAAATTAAATCAATTTTTGGCGACGTAAGTATAGATTGAGAATTATCGTTTTCAGTTCGGCAATTGCTGGCCGACATGTGTTGGTTGGAAACTTGTTCATGGTGATGTTTTCCGTCCTCCTGGCAAAGGCATGCTACTCTCTGTCATGTTGGGTACTGGTACTCAGGTTGTCACCATGACTTCAATAACACTTGGTAAGATAGGTTTAAACCTATTTTATATAATAACTACAGTGAAACACGCAATTTGATTGCAGATCAATAGCCGTGCAGGATCAGGCTATCCTGCACTAGGAATTAAAATGCCTTTCGCGGGATTTTCGGTAAACAATTACCAAATGGTTTTCCAAGCAGGATAGCGTGATCCATGCCCTTGGGATGTTGCTGGACTTTCGGAAAGCATAAAAATACACTCGCCTGCGGCTCGAGTATTTTTACGCTTTCCGAGAGTCTCGCGACATCCCTCGTGCATGGATCACGCAATCCTGCACGGAAAACCATTCGGTATTCCTTTATTAATGCATAGAAAGCACAATTTCTTTTGCTAAAATTAAAGAGATTGATTACATATCTAATATGTCTCAGCCAAGAACTCATTATCCCCGAGCCAACGGCGCGGAGCGCCGTTCTGGGCGTAAGCCCGGGGCGAGGGTACTAATTCCTCCCGGCTATTTACATCCGGGGAAAGGAACAGAGACGTCGCTATAGGGGGGGGGGGTGTAACACCCCCCCTCAATAATTCAAACGTTGGTCAAAGTTGGTCAAAATGGAAGTGATATTTGCCCAAAGTTGGTCAAAATGGAACTGATATTTGCTTAAAATTGAAGGTAAAACTGGGAAAAATTTGGTAAAAGTTTGGGATAAAAGATGGTCGAAGTTGCCCAAAGTTATGAAATGGTTCGCAATTTTAACAATTTTAAAGCTTTTTGTTACGTTTGCTATGAAAAAATTGGAAGTTTTGGTCATCTTGGTCGAAAAATTTTGAATTTGCTTATGTTGGTCCGGAAAAATGTGTTTGTAGAAAACGGTGATTATTTTCGCTTTATTCGTCGTAAAAGGGTTTAAAAACACGCTCGAAAAACTACATATTTTTCCTTTATTTTATGTTCCAAAAAAATATCTCGTCAACAAAACAAGAAAAACCGGTTTTATCTAATTATGTAAAATTACTGTAACGTAAACAAGTCTGCGATCACGTGAATGTCACGATTGTTACAGTGTTTGACTATGCTTATGTTAGTCCAGAAAATTTTTTAACTCCCCCCCCCCATTTTTACGACTTGGTCAAAATCCTAGGAAATGGTAAAAACATGACCCCCCTAATGTTGATGGCTTCGCTGGAAAGGAACACGCTAGCGGAGTCTAAAGTTGATCAATATCGTGGGCGCATGACTATGATCCAAGGGTGAACCAGTCACTGGGGTGGACCTCCTCACTGATCTCAAAAATATTGCGGATTGCCAGGAGTGAGAAAAGCAAGATTTCAATTTTCAAAGACAAATATTTGGAAAATCGTTTTATATACAAGAGCAGTGAAGCAATTTTTGTTTGAAGAAATAAGAAGAATTTGTTTACTATGAGAAATCGTGATATATGGGGCAAGTTTGCTTTGAGTGTTTAATGTTTATGAATATTGTTGCTTTACGGCTTTACTTTTTGCCTAAAACATGAACTGTATTCCTTTCGAACAAAGCTTCCCAAATTACCCTGTGTTCAGTGTTGGCCATTCCTGCATACTTCATGTTAATTCAATGTTTGGAAATATAGGCGAGGGGTTACTGCATGCATGTATTTTTAGTATATATATATATATATATATAATAATATGTTTCTTGTCTGTAACTTTCTTCCTTGATCATTACATAGTGTTTGCTTGTCTTGGATTCCTATCACCAGCAAATCGTGGAGCACTAATGACTACTGTTTTGGTAAGCCTCCTTAAAACAGCTGTATATTAAGAACTCATTACATGTAAATGTAGTTACTCCGTGTTGGTCAACACTAGCAAGCTGACTGAGATCGCTTGAGGGCGTTGAGAACCTAGACCGCGGTCCTTCGGTTTTCTGGTTCACTCCCCTACCACTCGGAACATTACAGTATATTGCCTCTGTATTCAATGAGGTAGCTACGGATTGAAAGGTACAACTAGCTACCTTAAAAATATAATCAGAACTTCCGATCGACGTTTCGAGCAAAGACCTTCGTCGGAAAGTTAATTTGTAATATACTGTACAGTATATGTGTGGAGTGTGTGGGGCCTCAGTGGCACAGTAGTGGAGTTTCGGTGGCGCTGTCGTCAGAACAAGCGCCTTTCATCTCTGAGATCCTGGCTTCGATTTTCCCTACGGACTCATGTGAAAAGTGTCTGTCATCGTTCTGCTGAAAGTCGTTGGTTTGCTCCTGGCTCTCCAGTTTCCTCCCACAGGGAAAGTTGAGAGGATGGATTAGGATAACAGTTAGAACTGCAATATCACAATTGTAAAGATAAATTGTCTAAGCTAAGTATAAGTAGTACAGGTAAGCATAATACTTGATGTAATTGGTCACTGAAAAGTGTAAAGCCCCCAAAGGTCATGGGGAGTGAACCGAATAATGATAATGTATGAAACTAGAATTTGACCGTATTATGTAATGACGTGTTTAACCCAATGTAGGTATTGTTTGTCTGCCTTGGTGGATTTGCCGGATATGTTGCGGCCCGAATCTACAAATGTAAGTTTATATACGGTCGAAGCTGTATTAATAAGCCATGCTTGTATAAGGAATTGTTTTTAGTCAATTCAATGTCATGTATATATGTACGTATTCATGTTCTGTTTGTTTCTTCTGTAGTATTTGGTGGTGAACGATGGAAAACCAACGTCGTAATGACTTGCTTTTTGTTTCCGGGGTATGTAATCGTATTAATAGTAATTTATCTCTATAATTTTCTCGCGCGAATCGACAATATTCTCTAATTTGGAGATGAGCTGATTAATCCGAAATTTGAAATAATCGGTCATGTCCAGAAATCCCGGACATAATTTATTCTAACTCCATGAAAATTTACAGATCACTTTGAAATATGGCTTTAACTGTAACCAGTAAATTGTACAACGCGATGAGGTAAATCGCAAAATCTAAGAATATGGTAGATCGTTTGCAAATTGCCGAAGTCGCTGGTGCTAAATCGAAGTTTGTCGATGTATCTTGTGTAATTTTGGCCTGGTTTAACTTGCTGTTTTTCCCGCTTTTTAGTTCATTCCTAGTGCGGTATTTTTATATATATAGAGTTAAATAGACAAATGCAGTTAAAATTAACTTCGGTACAAATATAGAAAAAGCAGGAAAGGTAGTAACTTAAATCAGGCTAATTTTACACTAAATTCTTCGACAGGCTTTGTTTTGCATCCAGCTGACCATAGTTTTAAATTCAGGGAAAGATTATTATTATAACCGGATGTTATTGGACTCTTAGCGGAACATACGTGTTAGGGTTTCCATCAAATTTTCAAGTTGCAAATCGTCAACCTAACAAATTTCGTACATGATTTTATACAACTCTTTTCCAATTGTTTAAGAAGGAAATAAACGAACTAACCTAACGCACATGCAGTCGTCTATTATGACTGGCAACAACGATAATCGGTAGATGCCAATTAATTAATCCGCCGATTATTCAGTATAATTACACTGTAGTCTTCAAATAATCTTCAACTAGTCGGCATTATGATCAATCCTTAATTCAAATACATGTATCAATACATGTATCAATCCTTAATTCAAATAAATGTATAACGGTTTAAAGTCATAAAACCTTTGCTACACAGCCTTACGTCATTGTTAGATTAGGATTCGGACTATGGTTTGGATATGGGTTAGGATGGGGAAAAGGAGTGGGATAAAGATTGTATAAAGATGAGATATTGTTATATAGTTAGTGTCAAAGTTCAATTTTTCTGTTTGCCGATTGGTCAAAACCGTATCACGTGCCGGTCCACAAAACGTCATGTTCACTGCATGCTTTGACGAGAAGGCAACCTGTCAACAATGAAACATTTATTGACCGGTCCACAATAGAATGGGTGCAATGCGCGTCAACCATGAAGTTCCAAAGTTCATTTTTTAAACTTTTTATTAAACATTTACGGCGTTCCATTTATCCAGTTTTGGTTTCAAATTAAATCCACTCCAATAAACGGTGAATTATTCATATTTTGACACGTATATACTATATAACAAAACACTTATTTACTGAGACCTCGGGAAACAGTGTGTTTTGTGGCCCCTCGACAGCCGTCATTGCCTCTGTTTCGCCTCGGGCAACAGTGGCGGGTTCAAAAAACACACTGTTTCCCTCGGTCTCAGTAAATTGATAATTGCATGTTTAAGGATAATAAAATTGTTCTACTGAGTGTATAAAATAATATCTGATGCAAAGAAATTGACCGATTCAAAGAAGTGTAACGTGTTTCTGGCTGCCATTTGGTGTAATCTACCCGTATATACATCTTACTCTCAGTATCTTTTAAATAGAATCATCTTCGCAATTTTCTTTGTGTTAAACTTGGTATTGTGGGCCGAACAGTCTTCTGCTGCCATTCCATTTGAAACATTAATCACTTTACTTGCCTTGTGGTTTGGAATCTCTGTCCCGCTCGTATGTGTTGGAGCGTATTTTGGTTTCCGAAAGCCAGTAAGTTATGAATTGTTTCAGTATACAGGGTGGTTATCGAAATTTAGGGTCATTTTGTTCGGTACAACTAATAAATGGGCTTTTTGTAGATGGAAAATTCACTGTATGTACATTTTTAGTCCTATATACTGTGACTAGGAGCAGTTTCGAAAAATGCAACACTGGTTTGAATCTGGGAGGAAACGAGAAATTGCGTGAGAACACGAGCACGAAGTGCGAGTTTTTCCACGCAATTTCGAGTTTCTCGCAAACTTCCACAACTGTTTCTATATATAACTTTATCGCAACACGGAAAAAATGTTTTCTATTTCGTTTATTAAATAGCCTTTTAAAAACAATAAAAAAGATAAATTTATTGATTTAATTACATTCATTCATTATCTTATACGTTCGTGCATAAAAGGATAATTAAAGTGCCCATGACATGAAATTTTGGTGTATGATTTGATACTTTTTGATGCGCTGATTATCGTGGTAATATTTATTTTTTAATCACAATGCGAGAAAATGCTTGTATTTGGGTACAGCCATTAGAATTTTTAACAAACATTTTCCAGGAGACTGGAACCTAGTGTGACGTCACACGTTAGAGTCAGCACTGACTTTCAGTCTCTTGTAAACAAGTTCTATACAAAAGTTAACACTTTGGCTTTAGTGTTTTAAACACAATTTCTGCAGTTTTGACATGTCTTTCCATTTCACAAAGGAAAGGTAGATCTAAAATGTATTTGGAAGTGCGTCTTTGTACGCGTTTTAAGCGAGCGATGAGGTCGATGGTTTGCGAAGACCAAATTTGTGTCGCATATCCCATTTGCGATCGAACAAGTGTTATACAGCTATTTCAATTAAGGTTGTCCACGAGCAAAGCGGGAAAGTCGAATACGAGCGCGAAAGGCTGCTGGGAATCGCTAACAAATTAATGAATTTTCAAAGCGATTCCCATTCCCATTTCGCGCTCGTATTCGACTTTTCCGTTTTGCTCGTGAACAACCTTAATTGAAATAGCTGTATATAGTGTCCGACGGGCTTTACAGTTCTTGATTGTTCTTGTTGATCTTTTGATGAAACCCAACATTTTATTTGCTGTTGAGCGTTGTTCCAATACCTGTTTGTGCCAAGTCAAATTGTTTGATATCCATACGCCGCTCATTTTCAACGTTTTCTAATATGCTATCTTGTAAAGAGTACATGGATACTTGATCTTCCGATGTTTTCGGGTGACTCGCAGAGCTTTACATTTGGAAGTGTTTAAGTGAAGACCCACATCTGAAGAACTTGATTAAAAATTACTCGGGTCCTCCTGTAAGGATGCAGCATCACCGATATTATGGATTTCTTTGAAGATTTTAGTGTTGTTAGCGTATGTTGCAATGGATGAATTCTTCATATAACAAAAATAACACCAGTCCGAGAATAGAGCCCTGATGCACCCCTGATGTTAGTTGACTAGGTGAAGATGTTGCACCGAGGATGGTTGTTTGTTGACGACGATCTTGTATGTAGGAGCGAAACCAGTTGAGAATGTTACTCCAAAACCAAATTCACAGAGACGAAGAAGAAGAAGATGTTTAGTATGGCTAACTTTGTCAAAAGCCTTTGAAATATCTAAATAAATCACATGCATCTGTTTGCCACGATCTAGTTGTTTTCCTATCTTGTCAAAAACATCGATAAATTGTGTCACACAGTTTTTCCCAGGGAGGAACCATGTTGACAAGGTTTGACAAGGCTATGATCTTTAACAGTATTGAAGACACAGCGTTCCAGAACTTTCAAAACCAGAGAGAGCAGAGATATAGGTCTATTATTTTCCACACATTCCTGGTCTCCTTTTTAACAAGCAGGACCAACATTAGCAAGTTTCCAATCAAATGGTACCACGCCGATACGCAACGATTTGTTAAAAAATTCACAAAGAGATGGAGCTATTTTAGATGCAGTTTCTGTTAGTAAACGAGCAGGAATCCCATCCGGGCCACGAGCTTTGTCATTATCAAGAGTTCGTAGTACGTTAGCTATGTCGTCAGTTGTTAAAACAACATCCTCCAACAAGGAAATGTTATCGTCGATCGTAGACGGGTCTATGAAAGTATCTGGATCATTGGTGAAGATGGATGTGAAATAATTATTAAAGAGAGTTGCTATGTTCGCTGGTGTTTATGAGTATTTCCTTGAGTTTCCTTCAACCCCCATTGAGACTTTCTCAGGAATATTGGAAGATCTGGTTTTTAGCTTGAACAACGACCAGAAACTTTGTGTTATTTTCGTGATCATCACAAATAGAGCTAATGTACTTTGAACGACTTTCACCCAATCACGCCAATCTTCGTTAATATCACCATCGGTTGAAATTAACCCAGAGAGGTTTAAGGACTCGAGAGCAGATCTAAGAGCTTTAACATCTCCTCGCCGATAATCATACACCGTCCTGTTAGTTTTTGAGAGGTCAAAGAGGACAGTGAGGTCAAAACCGATTATACTGTGATCAGTAAAGATTTCTGCTTCAGCAGGAGACAAAATTTCGCTAATTTTTACTAGTTATGGAATGTTTGTGATAACGAGATCGAGTACGTTATTTTCTCTAGTTGCGGTGTTGTTAAGTTAAACTATAAAATAGGCATTAAGGAGTTCAATAAAAGCATTCTCATTTCTACCTGTCGTTCATTCTGGTGAGTTCCATGAAATTTGCGGAAGATCAAAATCCCCTACGAGAACAGTATGTTGGTGACTTAAACAAATATTACCCCGAGTTTTCCGATTAGAATAACCTGTGAGTGCAGAATTTCAAGATCATAGATGTCTTTCTTTAGCCAAGTTTCATTCACAAAAATAATATCACTGTCCCCGGAGTAGACCAAATTCTGGAAGAATTCCATGTTACTGCGATTACCTTCTTGTTTGGTTTACTAGCTGTTTGAAAAATCGAACCCAGTATATAAAAATAGGGAAAGCTGAGTCAATGTCTCAGGCTATCGTATGTGGTCTACCACAGGGTTCAACACTTGGACCCTTACTATTCCTTTTTTATATAAATGACATGCCAAATTCGTCATCAAAATTGTCATTCAGAATATTTGCTGATGATACAAATCTATTTTTTCAATCAAAGAATATCGATGAACTTGAAAATGTTATGAATAATGAACTCCAAGGTGTTATGACATACTGTAAGATAAATAAACTATCAATTAACCACAAAAAGACAAATTATATGATGATAAACTCTCCACAACGAAAATGTAGAAAAATTTGTATTTTAAATCTTGAGCAAAAGCATTGTGTTAAATACTTGGGTGTATTTATTGATGACCATTTAAACTGGGAAAATCAAATAAAACATATTAATAGCAAAATTTCCAAGAATTTAGGAATTTTGTACAAATTGCGGGGTTACATAAACTTAAAAATGTTAAAGCATCTATATTATACATTGGTCTATCCATATTTGAATTGCTGGGGAAATACTTTTCTACCAAGCAAATAAATTTCTACCAAGCAAAATAGTCAAATAGATGCATCTTTTTTGTAGATAACAGGGAAAATATAAATCTTTACTATAATATCCTCGGAGTCCTTAAGCTAGAAAATATTATCAAACTAAAAACTGCAATTTTTGCATCTAAATTTAGTGATCATGATTCCAACGTTCCGGTACGTGGCATTCTCTGACTTTCTCAATCCTGTTCATTTACTACATAATTACAAGACTTGCATAATCACAAGACTTGCATCTAAACTAAATTTCTGTAGACCTCAAGTAAGAACTAATTATGGCAAGTTTACTTTCAAATATACTGCATTAGTGCTATGGGAAACTATACCTTATCACATGAAGCATCTCCCTTTTAAGACTTTTAAACGAAAGTATATGTTGTATTTACTAAGTCAGCAGAACGACGATTAGCTCCAATTGGTGAAAGAACACTGTTTTTTTTTTAATTAAATATTTTTTTTCAAAGAAAATTAGTATTTTTTATATCTATGAACATCTGTGGTGATTTCATCTTAGCACGATTCTAATTTGTATTTCTATTTGCATATTCCTAGCATGGTCTATGGATCTGCGTACATCATCATTCCTTCAAATCTTTTTGTGTGTGTGTGTGTGTGTGTGTGTTTTTTTCTAATATTCTTAGCTCAAATACACTAAAAAATCTCACATAGACAGTAGTCAACTCGAAAGCTTCTTGCTACTTTGACTACTGGGCATAATTTAACTAAG
>CACRXK020016715.1:0-11147 GCA_902702795.2 Paramuricea clavata | reverse complement strand
AGTGTTGCTTGAGGTACGTAAGGCTTCACTTTTCGTAACATAGCTATAGAACAAGAAATCTTTTTAGTTTGTTTTTCAACATGTTTTGTCCATTGTAATTTATCGTCTATTTCTAAGCCTAAGACCTTTTTCTTGTAAACCCGTTTGATTATATGATCTCTAATTTTACTAATAGGGTCATTTCTGATCTGTTTTAAGCGCTTTCCTGAGCCGATTAGCATATACTCGGTTTTTTCTTCATTTAATGTTAATTTGTTTGCATCTAACCAAGTCTTAACGTTTTGGATTTCCACCCCCAATTTGTATTCAATTTCAAAAGAAGACTCACCAGTTGCAGTTAAGCTTGTATCATCAGCAAACATGGCGGGTTCAGTTATTTCTAAACTATTTGGCAGATCATTTATATAAATTGTAAACAGAAGTGGCCCAAGGTTAGATCCTTGTGGGATTCCGCATGTAATATTTTGGAAGGTTGATAGCGAGTTATTTACTTTGCAAATTTGTTTCCTGTTACTAAGATATGATTGAAACCATGACAGTGCTAATCCACGAATTCCATAACATCCCAATTTGGATAATAGAATCTTATGGTTTGCCGTGTCAAAGGCCTTTTTAAGGTCCAAAAATAGGACACCATTAATCAAACCAGCGTCCATGTTTGCTAACCAGCTATTAGTTACATGTAGTAATGATGTTTCAGTTGAATGATTTACACGAAATCCAGACTGAAATTTGGAAATTATTTGGTGGTGTTCCAAATATTTCATTAATTGTTCATGTACAGCTTTCTCAAATACTTTGGGAACTATAGAAATGACAGAAATCGGCCTATAATTACCGCATAGGGTTTTTTCTTCTGATTTGTGGATAGGTGTCACTTTAGCAATTTTCCAGTCATCTGGAAAAATTCCAGTCTTAAGAGATTGGTTAAATATATACGTTAGTGGCACAACGATTGCACCCCCAGCGGCCTGCAACAGTTTCGCAGAAATTTTGTCATAGCCCGATGATTTAGCAGTTTTCATTTGCTTAATTTCCTCCCTAACTTTATCATTGGATATAGTTTGAAAATCGAAGTTGTGTGGTGTAGATGTTACGAAAGACAGTGGATCGACATCACTTGCGTCTATATTTTCAGCTAAACGTGTACCTATGCGCGAGAAGAAGCTGTTAAATTCTTCTGCAATATTCTCATCTCCTACTATTTTTCCTTCGTCAACAACCAATTCATTAATTATAGTAGTTTTTGATGCATTGTTTAGCAATTCATTTATCAATTTCCAATTCTCTTTGTGGTCCTTGCATGCATTTAGTTTTCTTTTATAATAATTGCTTTTGGTTTCCTTGATTGTTTTATTCAAATTGTTCCTACATTGTTTATACTCATTAAAATAATAGATTGAGTTATGCGTGACCGCTTTCTTTTTTAGGAAATCTCTGCGGTGACTAAGGTACTTAATCTCCGTTGTTATCCAAGGGTTATAAGTGCTTCAAACTTTCCTTTGTCTTAGAGGTGCATGCTTGTTAGCTAAAGATAGAAATATAGTTTTCCATACATTCCAATCTCATTTGGTTCATCAAGATGATAAACATCATTAGCAGCAAAAGCTTGATTTAAATCATTTTCAAATGCTCGACTGTTAAAATGTTTAAATTGCCTGGTTTCAACAATTTTTGGTTTTTCCCTTTGGGTACTCATTTTGCGACAAGTATACACCAGACTATGGTCGCTAATTCCAAGGTGTATGACTCCAGAAGCAGTAACATTCGTATTTCCCAATTGAGTTATAATAACATCTATCAATGTTCTTGTTTTAGCTGTTACACGTGTAGGTTTCTTAATGAGTTGTTTTAACTGATAAACATCCAATAATTCAATTAATTATTTTTTTGTACTTGAACTTGCCGTATTTGTATACAAATCGCAATTCAAATCGCCTAGAATAATCAATTCCTTATGTTCTGCCTCAGCCTTTTGCAGAAATTCTTCAAACAAATCGAATACTTTTGCATTCGAATCAGGAGGTCGATACCAAGTCAAAATCAAAATTGGCCGACTCATACGTAGCGTTAATTCAATACAGATTGCTTCAAGATCTTTTGGAATTAGATCGTCTCGTAGAGTGTACGAATAGTTATTCTTGACAAGAAAAGCAACCCCTCCGCCTCTTCTATTCCTATCTCGTCTAATAATCTCATAACCTGGAATCTGAACCATGTTATTTTGAATTGTCTCATCTAATCTCGTTTCATTTAAACTTAATATTTCAAATGGTAGTTGTTGGAGAAATAATTTTAATTCGTCTAAATGTTTTGGAAGGCTAGTTATATTCACATGGGCAAATTTTAATCCCTTTAGTTTCGGATAAATATTATTATTTTGCTTTGGTAAATTGGAACTGTTGATAGGCGGTGGTTTGCAATTCGTCAAGTCCAGTCAATAGTTATCTATATTGTTAGTTATATGCAATTTGATATTGTTTGCTAATATAGCAGAGCCACGTTTGTTTAAGTGTAGTCCATACGGATTCAAATGCATATTACTGATATTACTGTTGTCAATAAGACCCCAGTTCTCTTGTTCGCAAAGATCTTGTATGCATTTGTTGACTTCAACTAATTTATTTTGTAATCTTGTGTCATCACTTCTAATTATTATCTGTGAGAGTGAGACACCAGTGCGGGGGTTTTCTTGTTTTGCCTGATTGCCCAGGTTTTTTAAGTTGTAAATAATTTCAGCCGGTGATTTCGTTTTGAGATCATTCGTCCCAACATGAATAATAACTTGCTTCGGTTTTAAAGCAAGTGTCGGCTTTATATAGTGAGCCATTTCGTCGGTTCTACACCCAGTAAAAGTACGAACAGTTACCTGTTTGTTTGTGCCATGACGAAGTTTTCGGACATCAACATGCTTAATCATGGAGTCACCCACCAAAGCTACCTCACATTGTTGTTTCTTCGGTTGGATAGTATCACGTTGGTTGCTGATTGGTAAGGAATTTTGCTTTGTGTCTTGGATATTTCTTGGGGTGTTTTTCAATCGTCTTTTCTTTTCGTGGTCTATAGTTGGAGTCTTCTTGGGAACTAAGGTTTGATTATTTCCAGCGTCACCGCTCATTACTGCCTCATCGTCGTCTTCAATTTGCAAGGTAGAGTACTTATTGCTCAAATTTATATGGTGACCAGCACTTTGACTTATGGTTTTGCGGCCAGCTATTTGCCACGAGCTCCGTGTTTGTTGCGCTTGACTAGATTCATCCTTATTTGAACACATTACAGTGGCTTGCTCTTCATTCAGCAACCTAATAACAGTTAAGAGGCTTGATTTCTCACTTTCAGTATCCGTCAGCTTTGTATTTAGTTCGGTTAAAGTATCTTTATATTTTGTTAGCTCTGTTTGAAGAGCCTTGTTTTCTTCTTTCAATAATCTATTTTCTTTAGTAAGATTTTCAGTTGCCGTCGGACTTTTTTGATTCTCATATATATTAACAAGTTCGTTTAGAACAACAGACGTCTCAGTTCGGTGGTTTTCGAATTGGCGCGTTAATGAATCCAAACGTTTGATGACATTTTGAATCACACTCTCTTCATCGCATGAAACGCTCTCCCCACAGGCCTGAAAACTTCCATTTGTTGTGTCGTTGTCGGATAAGCTGATAGCGCGAGAGTCCTGCAAATCTAACACTTCAACTCCCGCCAAGTTCGAAGCTTTTAACGAAGCTTTCAACGAAGCGTGCACGCCTTGGTTTAAGTGCGAAATTATCTGTTTGGTCACTTCCTCGCCGTTTTCGCCCTCAAAATAAACATTCTGACTCTTTGTTTGCCAGGTAACACACAGTGCCTTGCTGTCGAATTTCCACGTACCATCGCTAGGCGATCGCCAGGTTGTAGTTTCAGCTGTTTGTTCGTCCACTACAGTGAGCACGACGGCTTTCAGATCTTCCAACGAACCAGCCCATTTAAGGTCGTAGGTTCATTTAAGGTCAAAAGGTCGTAGGTTCGAATCCCACCGTGGCCGGGCATATTTTTCAAGCTCGCCCGGTGTGGATATGCACTCAGAGTAACATCGCAAACATATTATTCACCTGAGAACACAACACCAACACAGAAAAATTCTTGTCATAATAATAAACAAAGTAGACTCGATGCATGCCCGAGCGCCACGCGCGAGGGTAAAAATTTAACACGCATTTTTGCGCTGCCTATGGATACGCACGCAATTTTGTCCCGTCGTTTAAACTTGCGCACCGTCGTCAGCATACTCGTGGCGTATTGACTAACGTGCGTATATAGAGTAATCATTATAAGATCCAAATTCCACAAAAAAATCCAAAAATTATAAAATCCACATTCCAGGATGACCACCGTATATAGATATCTTATATACACTAGATAGCGTATCTCTTTTAGTAAAATTGAAGCCAAGAATATTCCAGCGGTTACCCCCATTTGAATAGATGGCGACCATGTTGGAGTTTCCCACTCCCTAATAAACGCTTAAAAAACAACAATAACTTTCATCATTTGAATAGTTTGAAAATGTATTTGGAATAGGTTTAACTTAATGTTTATAAGTTCCCTGTTTAAGAAATAGAAAACATACGAGTCTTCTCATTTCATGGGAATATCCTGAGTCTGCAATCACGGCTTCAATTTTTGAATTGCAGAATAATTAGATGCACTATCTAGTGTATATAAGATATCTATGATGACCACCCACGTACAGTAACCCACGCCCGCGATCATTGATGAACTTTATACTTCACTAATGCTTTCCTTTCCCCGGGGGTAAATAGCCGGGCGGAATTAGTACCCTAGCCTCGCACGGCGCTTCGCGCCGTTGGCTCGGGGATAATTATAGAATACTATACAGTAACATTTGTAATTGATTTTATATTTTAAAATTATATTTACTTGCCTAATTTGATTATATGTGATCGTCTTTTATTTCTGGGTGACTGTCATCATTGATGATAGAAATTAAAGCAAAGCCAAAGGCTAACGATACCCGTTTCGAAACCGGCGACACGAACACTTCAACTCGAAAAATATCCCCTTAAATTTCTTTGTTCTCGGTAAAAATTCGCCAGCGTGGAACTTTGAAAGATGATTATACTACCGCGCCTGCTTGGCGACCTAGCCTCCTTTAAACAACAAAAAGTAAACAACTTTATTTCATGAGGCTAACACGTAACAGTCTTTCACACATAACGGTCTTTCAAACACATAACGGTCTTTCAAAGTTCCATAGAGTTTGGGTTTCGAAACATTTTGTTAAAAATCCATTCCAAAAATTATAGGGCGTGTTAATATTGCCTTGTATGTTCGAAGATGGGTGTTTATTTTTGCCGAGAACAAAGCAATTTAAAGGGTATATTTTTCAAGTTGAAGTGTTCGTGTCGCCGTTTTCGGAATGGGAATCGTTAGCCTTCTATCACCTATGATGACAGTCGCCCAGAAATAAAAGACGATCACATACAATCAAATTAGGCAAGTAAATATAATTTTAAAATATAAAATTCATTACAAATTTTACTGTGTAGTATATTCTGTAATTATATAAAATTATTTACACGTCTGGGCCGCCTGTGTTCAAACTCAAAGTTTATCAGAAAAAGGCAGTTTAGTTTTATAAACAACATTTTACATTAAATTGAAGCTTATATTACGTATAATAACATACTTAATATATATATGTTTGGGAAATTGATCATTTTGTAATTAAAATTGATATTTTTAGGGGATTTTTCAATTGTAAACTATAAATAATAGAGAGCTTAATCTTCGCGTTATACGTCAAACGGAAACGCCGGGCAATGAATAAATTTACCGTATCAGGCAATAAAGAGTAAACTTAACTTGCTGTTTTAAAACTGCAATGTATGATTATTCTTTTGACACAAGAAAGAAATATGAAATGAAAACGTTGAACGAAAATTTTGCCAAGAAAGTTCGAACCTGCCGTTTGCCGTTCCCAGAAACGTGAAGCTTAAGCTATCTATTCCTCGTAATATTCTTAATGAAATTATCGTGTTGCCATGACAACTACTTTAAATACTTCGTGTTCGGAAAATACAATGGTTTTGTCAGCAAGGCGGGGGTTTCGGCATGCATGTATTTTCCAGTAAAAAATAGTATTTTTCCATTTTCAACCCTTGACTTTCGACCCTCGACCTCGGCTTTTGACCCTCGACCCATGACCCTAGGCAATTACCCAAACTGCAAAAAAAACCCACAAAGTGTAAAATACTAAAACAATTATTCGCCTCAGGCTCGGTGATTATCGGAGAATATTCACCTCGACTTCGTCTCGGTGAATTCCCCGATAATCACCTTGCCTTCGGCGAATAATTTTTAAATGTTAAAAATTTTCCTACATGTAAAACTATTCACTGGTTATTTTTTCCAGGTGATTGAATTACCAGTGTGTACAAACGAAATTCCTCGTCAGATTCCAGAACAGGTAGAGTATTGTACTACGGGTGTAGAAAAAAGGCGGACGGATAGACGACGGTGGAGCATTTTATGATAACCACCGCAACTAACTATAATACCATAAATTAAAATATCCCAACCTTAGATCTGTAAAATGAATATGTTTTCACCCGTTCGAATTTTTGGCAATGGAATTTTTAAATCGGCATTCAATACGTATGTATGATAGGAGGCTATTCGCCGTCTTTCGCGTGAAACGTTTGGAAATATTGTATAGCGCCTTAGTTTTGGTACTTCTGTTTTTCTCTGCCCTAACACTGCCATTGAATTAAAATATTACACTGCCATTGAATTAAAATATTAGGCGGGGCTATTACATGATATTCACTTGCTGCCATTTTCATTTTACTTACTAAAAGGCTAACACGTAGCCAAGGTCCATTCATGTGAGTGCTTAACATTACCATTCCACTGTATATAAATGTAGAACGAAATTTTAACCTTCCCTAAGCCCTTAAATTCATATAATAGAATACCCAATATTTACGCTGCCCAACTTACATTGCCCAATTCAGATGACGTTACACATATATACATTTTTCAATTTTCAATTTTCAAACAGCTTGTCACACTGATTACTGTGTGACATTTTCATATATAGTAGATATTATAACATATCATATTTACATAAATATATAGTACAAAACATAATCCAAAGATTAGCATCTTGAAACCCAAAATATGGGTCAAACAAGTGAGTAGTTAGTAATATTTCGATTTTACCAAATCATCATCAGACTAACTATAGTTACAATATATACATGGTCCTACATACAAGTTGGCAAGGCATGATGACATCATCAAACGGAAGTAACATCAATGGTAATGGCATTGTTGTCATGAAACGCAGTGATTATCTTTCCTCTGTCACATCTCTCTTCTCTGACGCTTCACGTTTTAAGTTACTTGATACTGACCCAACGCTTACTCGACTAAACTCTCTACAGTCCTTCTTATGTGCTCTTTTACAACGTGGTGAAATTTCTCAATCTGACTATGACTTCCTTAGACCTAAAGCAGCACACTTCTGTAGAGCACATGGGCTTCCCAAAGTCCACAAACATTACAACGACTTGCCACCGTTCAGACCTATTATTGACACAACTGGAACACCACACTATAACGTTGGTAAATTTCTCGATAACAGACGCTAAGTTATTGAATCCATTAGCCCAAAACAAGTACACTCTTTACGATTGATTTCATGCGGTTTTGGAAATAAAATCTATACCTAAAGAGCTTTTCTCAGAAGGTTATCGCTTTGTTTCGTTTGACGTAGTTTCACTATTCACAAACGTTTCGCTAACCAAAACTGTCAAAATCGTTCTTAACCACGTTTTTGAAGAAAAATTGGTTGCTATGCAACTCGTTTGAAACGGACTTTGAAAAACTAATTCTTGATTCGTGTACTAAAACCGCGTTCTCATTTAATAATCAGCTTTTTGATTATACTGATGGCCTTTTTATGGGGTCTGCACTGGGGCCTGTGCTAGCTAACATCATTCTTTCGGAATTTGAAAAACTTATTGTTTCGGATCTAATTAAATCCTCACTGCACCTGTCGTGGTTCTGATTGAGACTTAGTCTTCCGTTTGATGATGTCATCATGCCTTGCCAACTTGTATATAAGACCATGTATATATTGTAACTATAGTTAGTCTGATGATGATTTTGTAATAAAATCGAAATATTATCACTTTCTTGTTTGACTCATATTTTGGGTTTCAAGATGCTAATCTTCGGATTATGTTTTGTACTATATTTTTTTAAATTGTCGGCTGGTAATGGTTTTTACATAAATATGTCAGGAAAATATCAATAACTCAGTATGGTTAAATTAGAAATGACAAATATATACAATTCTAATTATATACAATTAAAAACTCATTAATAATTCATGAGGAAAATACAAAAGAAATGAATGTTTAATCAATGTTTGTAAATCGGATAAAGATTTGTCCTGATTTACATAAACTTCAGCATTGATTTTCTTGGCTTAGACATGCAATGTTTATTTTTCAAATTACTTCGCCAATGAACTCACAAGATGGGTCATTCGCAGCCGATCTTTATATGATATACAAACTCTCACCTTCGGCTCGAGTTTGTATATCAGATAAATATCGGCTGCTCATGTTTTAACTAGTACTTGTGAACGTTTTGGTTTAATACTTTGAGTCGCTGGAACAAGATATTCAGTCAACTCGGAAAAGATTCTGGTCTGCCTTCGAACTCTCCAATAAAGCGAGCAGTGTTCCTCAGCAAGTGTCAATACCATCAACTATTCATGATACGGACACTGGTAAACCTGTTCGGAAATTAGTTTCCAGCCCGGTTGAGATTGTCGAAGCCTTCAACAATCACTTTACATTCATATTCTCCAGTGATGCAGTCGAACCTCGCCCACAATTACCACCTACCAGCGGGCCGGAATTTTCCGAAATTTCTCTCTCTCTCCTTGCGCAGTAGTCGCCGCTGGCCTTCGTTCACTTGATGTTACTAAAACAACTGGACCTGACGAGATCTCTGCGAGACTTTTGAAAGAAACGGCTGAAACGTTACTATACAATCAGTCGCTTAACGCAGGCGTGTTTCCAGATGAGTGGAAGCTGGCAAACATTGTCCCGGTGTTCAAGAAAGAAATCAAGCAATATGTAGAGAACTATCGTCCATGCAATATCCCTGCTAACCATCATATATATCAAAGGTCCTTGAACGGTGTGTTCTGGTCAGACTACGGGATCACCTCTTGCAAATGTTACACCGAGCGCAACATGGTTTTATTCCCGGCAGATCCTGCGTCACCCAGCTGGTCCAAGTTCTCAACTGCATTGGCTCGTTGCTGGATTCTGGCCTGCAAACTTCAACATTCGCTCATCATTTCCAGATTGCGGCAATTTAACATCTCCGGGAGTTTGCTGAGCTGGTTCACCTCTTATCTGAGTGACCGAAAACAACGAGTGACAGTACTTGGTGCAACATCTCAAGAACGTGTGGTAACGTCGGGAGTTCCCCAGGGCTCGATCCTATGGCCAGTACTTTTTCTCTTATATGTGAACGATCTGCCCAAGGCTGTGTTGTCATCAAAAGTGGCTTGCTTCGCTGTTGACACGAAAGCCCTGAAGAGAGTTGAAAGTCAACAACATAGCGTTGATCTTCAAAGTGACATCGACAACCTCAACTCTTGGGCCACACTCAATGGGTTGACGTTCAATGATACGAAATGTAAGTGTCAGCGCATCACGAGTAAACATGCATATATATATACATTAGGATTCAATGATTCAATCTTAGGATTCAATGATTCAATCTTAGGATTCAATTATTCAATCCTAGGATTCAATTATTCAATCTAGGATTCAATTATTCAATCTTAGGATTCTATGATTCAATCTTAGGATTCAATGATTTAATCTAGGATTCAATGATTCAATCTTAGAATTCAATAATTGAATCTATATTCGCAAGAACGTTTTTAAAGTCATGTTTCTCGAGTAAATGAACCACTTAGTCTCCAACTCTCGAATGGAGATGACGTACTTTGATGTGTACAGGCCTTTTGTAGAGCTCTTATGTACTTCTCATCCAACTCAACAGCAAGCTCTTCTTAATTCTGCATCAGCTGAGCAAATTCGATGCTTGTGTTATTCTATAGAAAATTTCACATACTCAAAAGAATTGAAGGACAAACTCAGACCTTTCAAACAAGATTTAGCTGATCTAGCGGACAGAAGTGGAAGTTTTAGAACGAAAAAGGAAATTCTTGTTCAGCGAGGTAGTGGCTTTCTAGATTGGTACTTGGACCACTTTTAGAAGGGCTTGCAGAATTAGTACAAAATAATTAGCATTAAGGTCAATTCCTCATTCCAATCATGGATAGCGACAAACTATCATCTCCCGAACAATGGAGACTTGAAGAAATTCTTAAATATCTTGACGTTTATGATCAACACGAAGCCGAAGAAATCCTTCATTCTATTTTAACGTCTACGGGGATTTTGACTTGGAATGGAAGAGGAGAAATCGTTTACAGAGGACATAATATACGAGGAACTAACATTGTAAATCTTCTGAAATATTGTGTGACGCCTTATCATCCAGATATTCCCGAACCAACTGGTTTGAGCATATTTATAAAAGGTCTTGCACAATTGGAAATTGATAAAAGCCTAATCGTAAATGGACGTGTCCTCACTGTGTTAGCCCACAAGTGGTCGCGTCAGGATACACAATCTGATGCAGACAATATATATATATATATATATATATATATATATATATATATATATATATATATATATATATATATATATATATATATATATACACTATATATATATATATATATACACACACATATATATATACACACATACATCTTCCATTTGAGTACATGCCCTGTATGTGCATGGACAGACTTTTACCCGAATTGTAGAAGGTATCGCTGTATGATCTGCGATTATCGAGTGTCCAAAGGCGATTTTAGGCATGGAATCAGCTGCAGCTGTCCGCATTGTCGCCGAGGTGAAGATGTCAGAACGGATGAAAGACAGTTTTTTGACCATAAAATAGGTGAACAAATTGATATTTGATCAGTTGACTGTGTAAAGTTAAACTGAACACATCAATATGCGGAGAGGTACAATTGTTGT
>CACRXK020016714.1:0-11152 GCA_902702795.2 Paramuricea clavata | reverse complement strand
CTTAAGAAAAAAATTCTTAAGAAAATTAGTAAGAAAATTTTCTTACCAGTCTCCCAAGAAAATTTGGACTTATTTTAAGAAAATTTTCTTAAAATAAGTTTTTTTTTTCTTAAAATAAGAAAGTGATTTTTTGCTGTGCTCTTCTAACTGAGTTAAATGTTTTGGAGGGTTCTGATTCAAAAACACTGATATATTATGCATTCAGCATCGATGGTAGTGAACCACAACTATTTCCGAAAGTTATAGAAAAATATGCAACAACGGCAAATTGGTCTGGTGATATTTCAAAAAACGAATTCGCTTTTACGCTCACAACGGTGAAGGAATTTTCTCATAAGAAGAATTTTTCTTTACGTATTGAGCACGACGGTAACATACGAGAAGATGCTTACACAACATTGTTCATTTCAGGTTGTTATTTTTACTTATATCTATATATATATATATATATATATATATATATATATATATATATATATATATATATATATATATATATATATATATATATATATATATATATATCGTGAAGTATAAATTTGTATAATATTCTGAGTTCATTCTCCCTTTTCATTGGTTGAGAGTCATAAGTTAGTTGTTATAGCTAGAGCTAGGACAGACTCACAGGTCACAGGTGACTCCATTTCAGCCAGCTATAATGTTATATTTTTAAGCCAACCATCGTGCAGCTGAGTTTCCACAGGGGCGTCACAAATCAATGTAAAAATCTCTTCCCTTCGTGCTTTAAAGCCCAAAAAAGCCCAAAACTTTTTCAACTCATATAATTATTCAGTTATGCAAATTTGTTTTCGTAAACATGATTGGTTGGATCAGTGAATATATATGCTGATACTGAGCTACTTAAGCCATAGATATCTTATATACACTAGATAGCGCATCTCTTTTAGTAAAATTTGAAGCCACGAATATTCCAGCGCTGGTTACCCCCATTTGAATAGATGGCGGCCATGTTGGTCGTTCCCACTTGCTAATAAACGCTTAACAACAACAATAACTTTCATCGTTTGAATAGTTTAAAAACGTATTTGGCATAGGTTTAACTTCATGTTTAATTTCCGTGTTTAAGAAATAGAAAATATGCGAATCTTCTCATTTCATGGGAACGATCTGAGACTGCAATCACGGCTTCAATTTTTGAATTGCAGAATAATTAGATGCACTATATCTAGTTGTATATAAGATTTCTATGACTTAAGCTGACATCATATGCAAATGATTATTTGTTATGATGGACCAAAAGTAAATTATTGCTGCGTGGACAAAATCCGTTCGCGCCGGGCTTGTCTCATTGAATTAAATATCATGTGTTACATGAATTAAAATGTGAGCATATTATGCGAAATTTTATCATTTTCCGTTCAGCATGGTTTGTTTGCCATTACAATTCACAGAAATTTTAATTTAAGCCATAATATTGTCAGTCTAGGCACCTGCATGCTGTATACCCGTTCATGGGATTTGAAATATGCATGTCCGCGCCATGACATTTGCATTAGCATACATGCAGCCTTGCTATAACATGATTAGCTCCACGGCTGTATCTTGATAGATGAAATATGCCAACACGATTAACTCCACGGCTGTATCTTGACAGATGAAATATGCCAACTAAAGAAAAACACGATATCAACGTGTGAGTTAATTTAATAGGGCGACATTGCGTGTACTAATATGGCTTCAAAACAACTGCTGTATATTATGTAGACGCCAAATTATATATATATATATATATATATATATATATATATATATATATATATATATATATATATATATATATATATATATATATATATATATATCTTCTCTACGTCTTTTGTTAGGCCCTTTCATTAATTCGTTCATTATGATTTGTGAGTCTAATGCTGTCCGCCGCGCGAGTCAGGTATTTGTCGATTACAGATATTTGATTATATGTATATATATATATATATATATATATATATATATATATATATATATATATATATATATATATATACATAAATAAAACTAATCTATACTAAAGTTACCCTTGAGCTTTCCGGTCTGTGACAGTGTTGTGGAGAGACTGAAAAGTTACTTCCTCTTGGTAGAAAGTTTAAACGAAAACTGAAACTGCGCGCGCATGACGTACTTTGGTCGCATATTAGGTTTAGTCGATCTTTTATTGACGTACAGACCAATCATATGCAGATACACAATAACATATGCATATTTCGAGATGTAATTTATTCAGCATATATATATTGCCTTAACTGAGCAATAACCAATTGGCAATTACTCATGACAACTCAATATTTTCCGGTTGCAGACGAAAATCGATCGAGAAGCGGCAACTAATATAGCGATCAGCGATTTTACGTATGTTTCGTCTCGTACATGGCTATTCTTATCTTTTCGTCCTGACATAGAGGATTTATACTAGCAGATATAGACCATTGAACTATAAATAACTGGAAGGCTAACTTCTATGATGAAGGTCTATGATTCGTTGAAGCCGGCGCGCGGGAAAATCAGCTTTTAAAAGGACTTTTTAAGGATAGTTTCGAGGAGTGAAAAAAATTCGGTCAAAAGTTTGTTTTCGAGCAAATATTTGCAGGAGAAACACTTTTTCCATGGGAATACAACAATGATTGGGATTCAAACCAGGTTTGCTGATTAGTTCCGACTGTTTTAGTAATATCTCAGCAGCAAAAAGTGAGGAGTTTTGCTTTTGTATTTTGAAAAACTGACACGAAAGTTTGGACGTGCCGAAAGAAACCTCGCTCTTCAACTCAAAAAATATGCTATAAACCATTTTGACAGTCCCAAAGGCAAAGCTTATGTTGTACTAAACCCAGGTATTGTTATTGATCCTGAGCTTTTAGTCCTTGTTTTATTCCTTCTAAAACATAAATAAATTGACGTTTTTCAAGTGATGTTATTTTCATCATCGCTCTTCTTGTTGAATTGTTGGCCACTATGTCTATGAGCACTTTGAATATTGCAATATTTTTGTCAATTTTTAAATGCTTTTTTTCCGACCTTAAAACGTTCAATCTTCTTGAAACTTCGCATACAGATGTATTTTGCATGGGTTTAAATAATTCCTGAGGTATGACATCTTAGTTTTTTCTTAAACTTTCAAAAACTCAGAAAAAGCAGTCAAAACGCGCGGTTTTTCTGACCGTTCATGCTTATGGTCGTGTTTTTTCGTATTTTTTTGCTAATTCGTGATTTGTTTGCTTTGCGAATATTTAATTCGTTTATCATACTACTGATATAAATTAAATTCGGTGGTATAACTAATATTTTGGGGCAAGATTTTTCTGATCAAAATATAACATATAACACACGATTTGATTGGATAATGTGCGAGCATTGTGACACAATCATTAATGCACTGCGGTTTGTTTTTTCGCCTTCGAAGAATAATTGTTAATTAAAGAGCATTTAGTGTGTCTAAGATTGTACGGCGAAGAGATTTTGAAATCACCACGAATCATAATGAGTTAAAGTTCCATTATAGTTATATACTGTTCTACTGTGTTGTAGAAAGTTCTTTGAACGCTGACGGTTTTATAAAATTACGATGTTTTAAAACTAAATTCAAGTAACAATTAATATTTAAAATGTAATTAATTTGTAGTTCCAATTCCACCAGAAGTACAGTTGCTGGTAGAGAAGACTAACGTAAGCGTAGGTGATCGTGTGACTATACAGTGCCGCACACTGAAAGGAAGACCTCCACCAAAAATTTCTTGGTATTATGACAATACATTTGTTCCAGGAGAAAACGGACGGTACTTGTTTAACCAGAAAAAAATTAAACTGAAAGAAGCAGGATCTTACAGATGCGATGCAAAAAATAATGCAGGCGAAGATAAATCAGAAGTAAAAAGTATTACCGTAAATGAAAAGCCGGTTCTGAGAGAAGGTGATAATGAGAAAGGTACAGTTATTTGCCAAAAAGTTTAATACAAGCCCAAAAACCTAAATATTTTGCAAAATTTCATTATAGACTTTTCTAATAAGTTGTCAGATGTTCAATTGCGCATTTAGTTTGATAACTGGTTAGCATGATTTCATTTAAGCTATTTGAAACAAAATTTATCGGAAAATAATAAAAAGATGCATGTTCGCATATCTGTCAATACGTAGTTGCAAACTGGCTTCTGATCTTGTGAACCATCCTGCACAAGTTCGCCATTGGGTTGAATTTAGGACTTTTTGGTTATGAAGAGTATTCCTTGCCATTAGGTGACGACAGACAACACAAATGCTTGGATACGATTTTATAAGATGATATGATTTTATAAGACGCCATTCGATTAGGAAAATGTGCTGGTACACGAGGACCAGAAATGGTTAAGCAAGCATTGAGGTGCTAGCGTTTCTGAAGCCTCGGAGGAGCATTTACGTGTGTCCCGTGAATAATTTTTATCAAAGTTGTGAGTTTCTTGCATGTCAAATAAGATTTTGTAATGTTCTTTTTACAACATAATCTCCCTGGCTTGTTTTGAAACAGCGTTTGCTCTGTATGTAATCACAAGTATGAATGAATTGGTTTTGTTCCTATTTATCATCTGCTGCATACTTTCAATTAGCGATATTGCCATATTGCTTTTGGGCTTTTCCGCGGTTGTCCAGTCGTCTGGCAATACATGAATATTCTGATTCAATTTGCTGGTCAAGCTGAATGATTTAGTAATTTTCTTACCTTTAGAGGCAGTGAATCCACTCACAACGTTCTTTTACACTCTGACCTTAAACATACCCAAACCAGGAGATTATATCAGGTAAGTTATTCAGATGTTTTCAAAACAAACCTTTTTATATTAAAGGAACTCAACTATTCGGATGTAAACGGCTGGATAAAACTTTAAAATTAACCAAGATGGCGCCTAATGACCAACATGAGCTCCACCTTTGAATTTATACTATATGAGTAAATTCTTAAACACGTCCGAATTTATCATTATGATAAATTCGCGGCACATTTTGAATTTATCAGTAGAGTTAATCATAAAAGCACAAGCATTAGACAAGACTTTTTGTTATAAATGTAATGTCACTAAAAGGGAGGCTGGTCGCGGCGGGTTGAGGAGATTTTCAAGATTTAAAAAAAAAGTTTAAAAAAGTTTTAAAAAAGTCCAAAAAAGAAAAAAAAGTTTAAAAAGTTAGATTAGGGTTAGGGGTTAGTGGTTAGTGCATGGTTGGGGTTGGGGTTAGTGTTAGGGGTTAGATGCCGCGAATTTATCCGATTATGCAGCCTAGTCCCAGGCTCTCTCTCTATTCGATGCTTTGATATATTTAAGTAAGTTTTAAACGTTTTGTGCCTGGGTGTGCTGTGCGGTACACTTCGGTAAAATGGTCCCTGATTTCAAAAAAGTGGTCCCTGGCCTGGTTACCAAACATACCGCATTTGTAAAGAAAAAATGTTATGGAAATTTCCTTTGCGTTTATAATTAAGTCGTTGGTTTTGCTCTAATGCTGTCAGAACAATGAAATATGCTTCGTTTCGCTACCATATCGCTCAGAGTGGAATAACGGGCTAAATATGACTTGTGTGTACTAAAATATAAAGCCATATTAAATGCTATCTAGAAGCTTGAAAATTATGCCGAGTCTCCGACTAAAAATGTTTTGACAACACAGTCATGTCACGCAAATATTTCGAATCTTCTCAGCTACTTAAAACTGTCAAGTAGAAAGCGTAGTTGTGTATACCAAATGGTCTAGTGTTGATCACAACTTGCGAGTATATAAATAACATCAACGATTATACGACCATTGCTCAGACTCAGTATCGTAAATTTGTAAATATTTTTTTTTAATTAAGCACATTTTTAATACAGTTTGAATTTGGTTATGTAGACATCGAACATGATCAACGAACATTGTCGTATTTACAAGGTTATTTGTATATATAAATTTTCCGCCATATTAAAAATACTGAAATCTGCTAGGCGTTCTGAAGCACCTTTAGCGGTGACGTCACACCTAGGTTCCAGTCTCGTACTACATCCGCATTTTTTCTCGCGCTTGCTTCAGACGACTGGGACTAGGCTGCCGATTATGATAAATTCAAAATGTGCCACGAATTTATCATAAAGATAAATTCGGACGTGTTTAAGAATTTACTCATATAGTAAATTCAAAGGTGGAGCTCATGCTGCTAATGACACGTAGTGACGTCATGTGCAGGCAAAGAATATATATATATATATATATTGGTTATCTAGATATATAAAGTGCTCAATACTAAAAATATAGCAGAGCTTATTAAATTGTCTATATCTTAAAAAACCACAACAGTCTGTTTCATCCGTATAGGAATCATCAGGTGGTGAGTAATTTCGAAAATGTAGGTTGCTTTTATGCTAGAGAAAGAATGCGCGGAATGCGTGCAGGCGAAACAATGCTTAGGCGAAACAATTGATGCTTAGGCGAAACAGTACTTAAAATTGACCATTTGATGGTATATAATCCTAATTATTTTCTTTTAATTTCCAAATATGTTTCGAAAGTTCTGTTTTGTTTGAGTATTTTAATGACGAAAAGATAAAGTGTGGTTAGCGTAACGTTCCTTAAATGTAGTCGCTGTCATACCAATGTAGTGTTTAGTGTCGTTCGTGTTGTACGTTGTGACTGTGACTTTGTAAATAATGTTGTTGGTCATACATTGTTTCGCTAGTGGGCAAGTGTTTTTGTCGTCGCACTTACAGTTGTCAGTTTCCGTAGTTCTGTGATTAGCTGTTCCTAATTATATGTGCGTTGTGTTTGGTGATTATAGACTTAACGTTGTTCATGCAACTGTAGCTTACTTTTAAAATGTTTCTATTGAAAATCTTGAATAGTTTGTGCTGTAGTGGAAAGTGTTTGTCAATTAAACTTAAGAATTCCCGTCCTATATTCGTGTTAACACTCTTACTAAATGGTGGGTTGAACCAAATTATGTTGCGTTGCTTATTCCTACGTGTCCGTTGAGATGCATCCTGAGTGTACGTAAATTCGTAATCGAAGTTACTATGTCTAAGGGCGTCCTGGTAAATAGGCGTAGATTCCTTAAATGTTTGTTCGTCCAATGAGAGAAGTGCAATGCGTTTGTTGATAGCCGTAGGTAATTGTCTTGGTGGATGGTTTGAATCTCTGTTGATGTACAATGGATCGTCATTGGGTTTCCTGTATGGTTTGTGTTTCACGTCGGTTCAGGTCGAAAGTAACATCTAAAAAATTTACAAGGTTCAAATTTACTTCGGCAGTGATTTTCAGGTCAAATTGCTCGAAAATGTTGTGTAACTCTTTTCTAGTTTTGTCTAGTAAACGAGCGGATTTGCTTTTTATAATAGTCAAACCGTCATCTCATATATAAAGGCCGATGTTTTCCTTGCCAAACCTCTTACCTAAGTGATTTAAAATGAAAAGGCCCACCAGCTCACAAATTTCAGCGCCGTCGAAACTAACCATAGTGACGTCAAATGAACTGTTGCTTCCTTATAATTTGCCGTTGCCGAAAAGTAGAGATTTTCTTACATGTTTTATTATTGAAATATAGTTTTCGGTGATAGTAGCCAAATCAGAAGCCCAAGCCAATGCTTCATTTAAAAGTTTTTCGGAAATGGATGGGTAAAAATCCACAATGTCAAACGAAATAAAACTGTGCCTGTCTTTATCGTTTATATTGCCAAACCTTGAATTTACTTGTTGCGTATTCCTCCATTGATTTGAATTTAGTTTTTGTCTCAAATTGGATTTGATTTTATCTAGAATAACCTTACTTAGTTTTCCGGATTCGCTTTTTGCGGGATTAATTAATTGAAAATCACTCAATTTATTCCTATAAACTAAGAAGCTCAAAACCTACTTTATTCAATTGAATTTTGAAGTAGATCACGTTAATAAATTCCGCTGCATCGATTGTAAGCATATTACTCATTGTCAATGTTACTCTCAATAGGATTTTTTTTTACATATTACTATCGGACATCGAGGGCCATTGGGAAGAATACTATATTAAGTAATCAATGTAATCACTCATTAAATAAAGTTTTATTATTATATTATTATTATTATTATTGTTAATTAATCGGCATTTTGGATTGTTCTCGAAATTTTCTTTGTGATCTTTTAAAGATATAAATGCTTCGCGTTTTTTTATTCGTTGAATTTGGTCGCCAATTCCTATAATCTACTGGCGAAATTTCTTTCAACTCGGAGTTAATTTCATCTATAAAGTCCTCTGATCCATGAGGTAAGTCCATGAGGTAAAACGAAAAACTATATTACGCTCTATATATCTATATGGTATTGAGCACTGTTTGTGTTTTGTAAACCAAAAATTTTAGCTATATTTGCACCCGGTAATCGGTTTTGCTGCACTCTTGTCTACGTTATTCATTTTATTTCTACTTCAAACATGCGACAATTTCGATTCGATTATTCACTAAAGAATATTCCTATACCGTCACAGGATGCTTACTTAAAGAATTTGATTGAAAAAGTGGAAAGCGTAATAAAACGAATGAGATAGAAAGCTAATTTCTTCCTAAAAGGATCAACAACTCAAAACCAAAGCAACCTTTTCGGCCTTTCGTCTAACAAATCGCCTCCTTCAATACCGCTTTTGAAACCTTTCGAAGACGACTTGATAAAACTAATTGAAAACGTAAAATTTCGGCGTTCTAAAGAACAACCCAGCGGGCAAAATGACGTTTATCCAACGTCGAATCAACGTTGGAAATGACCTTCCAGACGTTGGATAGACGTTGAAAAAGGGTTGACTATGCAAATTGGATCGACGTTACTGTTTCGACGTTGCAACAACGTTGAAATTAGGTTGCCAATCTCGTCAACCATAATTCAACGTTGAATCCACGTTAAAACAACGTTGAGATTGGTTCACAAATCGACGTCGTACATTTAACCATGAATGAACGTTAATTCAACATCTGTTGGCTGCTGTTGAACCAATGTTTGCAAAACAACGTCAGAGCAACGTAGATATTAGGTTGTCGACGTCGCAACCTTTTTTCTAACAAATTTCAACGTTGAAACAACGTCGTGTGCCCGGTGGGAAGTTCAGACATCTTTGGCTAACGATTTGAAGAAAATTAATTCTTCCCCCAATATTTTCATTTTTGCGGACAAAACTAGAAACATTTACGAAACGTCACTGAACACATACAAAGAACTCTTTCATGACAACATCACGAAAACGTACAAACATGGATCAGAGGACTTTATAGATGAAATTGACTTGGTATTGAAAGAAATTTCGAGTAGGTTAGGAATTGGCGACAGAATTGAACGAATTAATGAAAAAACGCGAAGCATTTATATTTTTAAAAGATCACAAAGAAAATTTCGAGAACAATCCAAAATGCCGATTAATTAATCCTGCAAAAATCGAATCCGGAAAACTGAGTAAGGTTATTTTAGATAAAATCAATACCAATTTGAGACAAAAACTAAATTCAAATTAATGGAGGAATACGCATGCAACAAGTAATTTCATGGGTTGGCAATATAAACGATAAAGACAGGCACATGCAGTTTTATTTCGTTTGACATTGTGGATTTTTACCCATCCATTTCTGAAAAACATTTAAACGAAGGATTGGCCTCGGCTTCTGATTTGGCTACTATCACCGAAAACGATATTTCAATAATAAAACATGCAAGAAAATCTCTACTTTTCGGCAACGGCAAATTATGGACAAAGAAAGACGGAAGCAACATTTTATTTGACGTCACTATGGGTAGTTTCGACGGCGCTGAAGTTTGTGAGCTGGTGGGCCTTTTCATTTTGAATCACTTAGGTAAGAAGTTTGGCAAGGAAAACATCGGCCTTTGTAGAGATGACGGTTTGGCTATTATAAAAAGCAAATCCGCCCGTTAACGACAAAACTAGAAGAGTTACACAAAATTTTTGAGCAATTTGACCTGAAAATCACCGCCGAAGTAAATTTGAACGTTGTAAATTTTTTAGATGTTATATACTTTCGACCTGAACAACGCAAAACACAAACCATACAGGAAACCCAATGACGATCCATTGTACATCAACAGACATTCAAACCATCCACCAAGCATTACAAGACAATTACCTACGCTATCAACAAACGCATTGCCATTGCACTTCTCTCATCGGACGAACAAACATTTAAGGAATCTACGCCTACCTTATTATAGGAAATTAACGATACACTTTATTAACGCGACATAAATTAACACGACATCAAATTAACGCGGATTGCTTCTAGCTCTTTTAAAACATGATTATATCTTGAACGCGAATCTGATCTCCATGGGTGACAAATTAATTAAATTAACGCGAATCGGAAAATATAGACACAACAACAACAACAAAGGTTTAATGTTAAGAGGACAACTGATGTTGTTAGTTTACGTTAATATGCTGTATTTTGATATTTAAAAAAGAGTTTATAGTGTTATATAAAACAAATCTAGGTATTTTTAACTAACGATAAATGAAAATTACATACTTAAAATTAACGATCACATTAAATTTTTAAAATCCGCGTTAATTAATTAATAAAGTGCATCGTTAATTTCCTATAATAAGGTATTTACCAGAACGCCCTTAGACATAGTAACTTTGATCACGAATTTACGTACACTCGATCAGGATGCATCTCAACGGACACATAGGAATAGGCAACGCAACATAATTTGGTTCAACCCACCATTTAGTAGGCCTAAGAGTGTTAACACGAATATAGGACGGGAATTCTTAAGATTAATTGACAAACACTTTACACAATTACACTAAACTGACAACTGTATTAACTGCGACAACAAAAACACTTGCCCACTACCGAAACAATGTATATATGACCAACAACATTATTTACAAAGCCACAGTCGTAGAGTCAGACGGATTTAAGACTGGAAAGTATGAACTATATACTGAATGTCATAAACATACTCGTTTATATTAATTCAGCATCGAACAATACTAGTTCTGCAAGTGTTTATATGTTATGTTGTGTTATTGTTCACTCGGTAATAAGATAAGGGCCACTGTTATTGGGGTTTTTAACCCTGTTGTTGGTTCCTGACACTTTAAAGTGTTTATGTGTGGTATTTGTACGTTTGTAATTTAATTTTTCCTTTTTGTCATATCGAAATAAAAAAAAAAAAAAAA
>CACRXK020016713.1:0-11153 GCA_902702795.2 Paramuricea clavata | reverse complement strand
ATATATGGACTGTGTTACTGTTGAAGTTATAACATGAACGTTTTGCCTAGTGGCTAGTGCTTTGCATATACGACACCAGCTTGTTGATTTGGTTGTCAACGTTTTCAATGACAAATGAATGTTTTGGGAATTTCTAGCAATACATATAATTTATTAGTAACCATCTATCACCCCGAATTTAATGCGAAACACGTGAATTTATAGAGAAACACGTGCGTTGCTTCATAGCTCGTATTCCAGCGTGTTCCGGGTGGGGTTCCGGGTGTTCCGGATGGGGTTCCGGGTGTTCCGGGTGGGGTTCCGGGTGTTCCGGGAGGGGTTCCGGGTGTTCCGGGTAGGGTTCCGGGTGTTCCGGGTGGGGTCCGGGTGTTCCGGGTGTTCCGGGTGGGGTTCCGGCTTTTACAGACACCCCCATAAATTTGTATTTTGTGCAAATTTTGCGCTATTTTTCCAACTTTGAGCTAGAATAAGGACAAACTGACCAGTAAATTGAATATAACGGGTTTAATTGACCTTTCTATAGTTTTGTTTATTAAGCTTTCCAATAATGTAGGTTACATTTGCCTAAAAATGATTTCAAAATTTGAACATTCTGTCCACAATGGTTTTCTATAGGTAGAAGAACTCAGAGATCCCAAGGATAGTGCAAAGTTGATATGACAAATGATAATTAAGATTTTAATATGTTGATTCGCATAATGATTAATGTATGAACTGATAGGATTGATGCATCTATAAGGAAGTTGTTTGGTGTTTGTTTATATATTACAAGCCACGACAGTAAATTTTGTTGTTTTCGCATGGATGATTTTCCACGGCTTAATCCCTTGAATGGTGGCTTTAGTCCAGATCTTTTTTCTTTGCTTTTAATTCAATTTTCTACCCCATTTTTCGTTGTATATTCAATACAAAACAAAATAAACCGCCTTCGAAAATCGAAATGAAACAAAAATGAACAGCTTGCAAGAAATTGTTGTCACCTGACAGGACGAGTTCAAGTCGACTGCGTGCTGGCCACGTGCTCCAGAAGTTGCTGTCTAACGACTTTACAGTAATAATATGCAAACAGAACTATGGCCGACATCTAAATATTTCTCACTTTGCGGTGCCCGTGCCATTTTTGGCACCGCATTATATTCTGCCTATGACTTTGTGAGTTTGTCTACTTGCTAAGCTTTATCTCTATTATCTTTATATCTTTATCTAAGGTTTTATGCGCCAAACAAGGACAAAAACACTACTGTTCGAATCAGCGTAAGAAATTATACTCACAGATGTCAAATGTATTACTAAACAACAGTATTCTAGCGATTTATTGCCTTTGAAAGACAAGCGAAATTGTATTGTTTACAAATCGCTCAAAATTATTAAACTAATTAAAAATGCAGTCCGTTTGATCCTTGATAACTTCGGAATTGTTGGGTTTTCTCGTTTTTGGCCGCATGCCAGCGGATTCGTCTCACTTTTCTCCTCATTTTGATAGTATTTTGAGCTTAAAATATTTTATTTTGAAGGCTTTAAAACGCAGTTTTGATCCTAATATACGGACCAACTGGCGGCCGACAGGAGACTGTGTAGCGTGCTAAATATAACTTTACTTGTGCATGTAGGCGGAAACGCCGAAAGTTCTAATTGTAGGCGGGCACCGCATTTTACTTTTGTATTGTGTCTGGTTAAATATAATATTTTACAGTTTATCAATGAAATGCCATAACTGCATAAGTGAGAAATACCAATAGTTCAGTTGACAAAAGCTTGGAATGACTGTTTATATAAAACGTCTCGGAAACAATACGAACTGACATTACTGACTACAGATTACACGAGTACAGAAATTTCTGCTATTAAAAATAATATACTTCACCACAAACACTAGATCATTATTAATACAAACATTTATAGTTCACTGGGACACTGGCTCTCGCCGGCGTCGCCGCTACAATATAAATACGCTCGACCTCGGCATGTTGCCTCTGGAGCAAAATTTCAATTTTATTTTATGATTTACTATTTATTGAATATTGGGCCATGTAAACCTAGCTCTATCGTGATATAATAATACAAGAATAAGCTAGCTGATAGAAATCAGCTGCTGACTTGTAATTTTATATCAAAATTATCCATTGGCACTTATTCATGCATACATCGCTCCGCATCTTTCATAGATATTAAACCACTGTGCTATAATACTATCAACCTCAGATGTAATACACTCTAGTCTACACGATTTCACACCGCCGCTCAACCAGATGATCTTGATACGCGGAAAAGTACTGGCACTAGTTGTCAAATAGAAATCCATTTTATGATTAAAACAACTGAATATCTCCTGTAATATACTTTATTTCGATTCCATATTTTTGTCAGAGGTATAGTTCTCATAACCAAACATAATTACAAAATTTCAACTAGTTTCATAAAGAATAACGAAAGATATAATTGACTGAATACATCAAAATGGATTTCTATTCGGGCAACCCTTTCTGAGCGCTGATTGGCTAAAATACGAACACGAGACACCTGGCAATAGTCACCGCTCGTCCATGCCCGCCATTGTAAAATAATAACATATGAAAGCACGTGTATTACGCACGTGTATTTATGTTACAGGGGGGCATATCATATAATAACAAGTGCTTGAAATGCAACAGTAATTTGGTTATAACTGTTATAACTTCTCTAAATGTCAGATAAATAAGTAAGAACATGTACCATCATGAATATAAATATAGATTGTTATAATCTACAAATATAGATTGTTATAATCTACGAACATCGCGAAGCTCTAGAAAACGTAATAAAAATAATTTGCAAGCTCCCCCCGGATTGTTTACTCTACAGGGTGTATAAAAAAAAACTGAACAGATTTGAAATCGTTCTCAATTTCGCAAAACACCTATTTGTATCCCGTTTTTTATATATATAGCTTCTTTGGGTACTTATAATGTAGAATAATGAAAAAAAATTCTCAAACTCGAATTTGGTGAACCAGGGGTGTGTGTCTTTTCCAGCAAATTAAAAATGGCTCGCGCACAAAATTTAAAAGTTTTAATCATATTTTGAGTTAATAGATGGAAACTTTGTTTGGTTTTTAATTACTGTCCAGAATTTCAGACAATTTGGTTTAGTTTAAGCCGTTTAACTATATGCAAATAGCTGATTTTTAGGAAAAATGCAACTTTGCGTGAATAGTTAAACGGCTTAAACTAAACCAAATTCTCTGAGATTTTGTACAGTAATTAAAAACCCGACAAATTTTCCATCTATTAACTCAAAATATGATTAAAGCTTTTAAATTTTGTGCGCAAGCCATTTTTATTTTGTTGGAAAAGACACTATTCTACATTCTAAGTACCCAAAGAAGCTATATCTATAAAAAACCGGATACAAATCGGTGTTTTGCGAGATTGAGAGCAATTTCAAATCTGTTCAGTTTTTTTTGATACACCCTGTATAACTTTATAAGTTAGTTTCTTTATTATTTAGCCATAGAAAACTTACGCTTTGAAGCTGGACTTTTTCTACTGCCAAGATCTAAGACGGCAACTATGTTCCGAGGTCTCGACATGGAATTATCGTGCTTTTCTCTAAGATATCAAGAACGTTTTGCTTTACAACACAAGGGTCTTATTACATATTATACGCAGCCTTATTACACATTGTACACTATATAGTATAGCCTGGCCCTAGCTATGAATCTTATAACAGAAAATTAGCTTATTACTTGCTTGGTTTCACACTGCGTTTAAGCAACTGAACCTGGATTGATGACATCTTATAGCCGTAATTAATAATGCGATTAGCGTTGCTCGCTTCCTGAAGTTGCAAACTCAGTTTGCAGATCCCGCTGTTTTTCAAAACGTGCGGGTCGTCATGAAAATTGCTCGAGAGCGGTGGTCAGATTCAAACAAGACTAAATACACGAGCCGGGGAGCTTCTGACGTGAAGAAAATTTGTTTACGAGATCGAGTAAATCAATTTCCAAATCAATTTCCAAATCTGGGCAACAGATTTTGTGGATGATGATAGAGCCAGATGAATAGACTATTATGTTGAGTTCAGGAGAAAAGACTATTAAAAGTTACAAAATTTACTTTTTATAACAAAATACGTTGATAATATATTAAAAAAATCATAATTTTTTAAAACTGGCATAATTCGAGCATAATTTAGACATTAAACCAGAACTGCTAGTAGCATATTATGCTACTTTTACAAGCACAATCGAGAAAAGCCTAATGGCAACCAATAACAACCCATCAGCCGAAATCTGTGATCAATCCAGATAACAAAATAATTTGTAGAATTATTCAATTAATAAAATGCCTGGATTACAAATCTTTAACTCTATTATATATATATATATATATATATATATATATATATATATATATATATATATATATATATATATATATATATATATATATATATATATATATATATATATATATATATATATATATATATATAAAATAGTTTGTGTTGGGTTATGAAAACCAATGATAGCTAGAGTGCTCAATGGATAACCAGAGCATAATAGAAAGACACAAAAACTTAGCAAGCTTTGTTTGACATATATTTATTACTATACAGTTTCGTACCACGTAAATAACGTGGCACTCTTCAGATAAAATAGCCTATGTTTGACCATATATTTTACACATTTTCGTTGAATTTTCAAAGAATTGTGCCGGTTTCCTATGGATTTTACGTTGTGTCGTACTCTGGACTTTCTTGCGTGTTGAGTTAATGTGTTTTTTTTTGTGTAACGACTCGAAAACCACAAAATTTGGACCCAGATAATTTATACAATATATAAAAGGATATTTAAACAAGGACAAGATAAAGGTTTGACAGTTTGACTTTTTAATAAACAACTATAAATATACGTCGTGGACTCATAACATCCGTTGTGTACTTGTGTTAATTTTTGCGTCGCACTATGGACTTTCTTTCCTGTTGAATTAATGTTTTTCTTTTTGTATTAAATTAAACGACTTGGAAACCCAAAAATTTCATAAATTTGTACCCGGCGAATTTATACAATATATATTGGAATATAAACAAGGACAAACTCTACTAATTCCTTACGATAGGTTTAGTCAAATGTCGACAATATACCTTTAAATACATGCATTAAAATCAGCGCAGTACTAGAATTAAGAGAATTCGCGTAGCGCTGGCCGCTGCTACTCATTTGCCTAAGGTCGCGGTCACAATAGGGTTTGGGTAAAATGCTGATACGGACGGAAGGACGGATGGACGGATGACCTATTTTTCTCTAAAATATTTTTAAACATCATATCCGCGTTTTACCAGATCGGATAAAACGCGGATATGGTGTAAAATATGCTTTTCGGCTCTTTAAAAGGCATATCCGCGTTTTACCCGATCGGGTAAAACGCGGATATGGTGTATTATTATTATTATTATTATGAACTATATTTCAACACGGTACAATTTCACCTATACTAAAATTAATTATGTACAAGATATAAAAAGAAAAAAGGTGATCTTCCAACCGGCCGTGCTCACACAAACAGAAATAAGAAATAATTACAAGAAAATTATTTTAGGTAGATGGAAACAATGGCAGGATCACTTGATGTTAATTTGCATGCTTCAAGTTAGACTTAAAATTAGCAATAGTTGTTGATGCTTTTACCGATGCAGGAAGGCAGTTCCAGACTTCCGCACCTCTGTAGGAGAATGCATTTTTTATACTATTTGTTTTTGGCTTAGGCAATGTCAAATCGGCTCCCGACTGTCTTGTGTTATGGTCGTGTACATCACCAACATTTGTGAACATATCACACAAGTAATCGGGGACCAATTTGTTTTTCACCTTGTACATGAGAATTGAAAGTTGTTGCATTCTTCTTTTTTCGAGGTTCGGAACTTTTAGCTTGTTTAATATATCAGCCGATCGTGTCGTATAATTCTCACGAGTGATTATTCGAAACGCTCTGTTTTGTAATTTTTGGACTTTAGCTGCTAATGTTTTCCCTAAGCAACCCCACACTTGAGCACAATAATCGAAATAAGGTTGAATTATGGATTGGTATATTGTTATTAAGGTATTGAATTCGACTGTATCCCGGAGTCGTCTGAGAATAGCAAGGCCTGAAGTGACCTTTTTTGAAATGTGTTCGACCTGCGCGGTCCAGTCTAAAGACTCGTCTATCATTAGGCCCAATGATTTTGTCATTTCAACTCTCTTAATTTCTAAGTTACCTATACTGATAGCAGGATCGGCAGTCACTTGACTAAGCCTTTTCTTGGAACCAATTATCATATATTCGGTTTTACTATTGTTCAGAGTTAATTTGTTTGCGGACAGCCAATTTGCAACATTGTTTAAATCTCTATTTAATGTTTCAGTGATAACTTTGATATCGTCACTTGATGTTGCAATTTGGGTAGCCATTCACACAACAGCACTGGGTCCTATTTGATAGATACGACTCCAGCCAGCGATGTGCCGTTCCCTTTATTCCATAAGTTGCTATTTTGTCTAAGAGTATATTGTGGTTGACAGTATCAAATGCTTTTTTCAGATCCAGAAATACAATCCCATTTAGTTTCCCAATGTCAATATTTGTATACCACTCGTTGGTTATGTCCAGTAATGCTGTAATAGTTGAGTGAAGTGGTCTAAATCCGTGTTGGGAATTTGAAAGTAGATTATAGTTATGTAAATAATTATAGATTTGGTTATAAATCAGCTTTTCTGCAATTTTGGCAACTACTGATATAGCGGATATTGGTCTGTAGTTTGTCATTTCATCTTTAGCTTCAGACTTAAAGATCGGAGTAATTCTAGCGATTTTCCAATCATTGGGAAATATGTCTGTTAAGATTGACTGGTTGAATATTGAATATATATATATATATATATATATATATATATATATATATATATATATTTGCAGTTTGAGCGCTCTGGCATGGTTTTGGTGTCCCACAATCGTGAGGCATCAAATGTAACTGTAAATAGCAGTTACCTTCATCCTGCTCATCAGCACTACACTGATGAGGCCCATAAGGCCGAAATGGTACCGTCTGTAGTATATATATATATATATATATATCTAGCTATCATTGGTTTTCATAACCCAACACAAACTATTTTATATATATATATATATATATATATATATATATATATATATATATATATATATATATATATATATATATATATATATATATATATATATATATATATATATATATATATATGCAACAAGCAACAAGTGTACACACTCTGCTCGACAGACAAATCTAGATAATATAAAACAGGTTATAGCACTGCCACGACTCCAAGTAAAATTATGAATTTAATAAAAAAATATATAGCTTAAATTTTCGGCAGCATGCCACCCCCTTCGTCAGAAAGTAAATGAATATGGTAAATTACCTTCCTTATATACAACAATATAAGTAATTAAACTAATTAAAGCAATATAGGCAAAGCCTACAGAAACCTATTGTTGGGAATAATCATGGCTGGTATTCAACCCCCCCAAATTAGTAAGCAAAGTGCCTATCCAAAAGTTTTCACACTTTCTTAAGTCCTCATTGTTGTTATCAATTAACATAAATTTCAAGTTGAAATGCTCGCTCCTGTGCACATCTATGAAGTGATTATAACTACACCACATGTTCTACGCTTATGCTTTATGTGCGACTTGTAGTTTGCCAAACGAGGCTTAAAATTAATCGTAGAACCAACCCCCTGCATGCAAACCACAAGCCATGCTGAGCGAGGTAAACCACATTCTCAGATGTACACGCGTCAAGGTCTTACGGATACTAAACAACCTATATATATAATTTCTCATTTATATTAACGACCTCCCAAACTGCCTAGAAACAACACACTCTAACTTATTTGCTGATGACACAATTTTATCATGTCAAGGGCATTTATTCATAGATATTGAATACAAACTTAACAAAGACCTAGTAAATGCTCAAAAATGGTTATCATGCAGGGAATAAACTAACATTAAACAACGAAAAAACTAAATATAGCATGATTACTGGATCCCGGCAACGATTGAAAAACTTAGATCACGTGCCACAAATCATGCAGTATAAACGGACATCAAATTGAACGAGTTTATAAAAAAGAAGTTTTGGGTATAGTTATAGACTTAGCTGGAACAGGCAAAATGAAGAACAATGCAACAAGATATCAAAAAATATTAATCTTTTAAGAAAAGCCAAGGATTTTGTTGGCCTAGATACGCTAAAAATTATGTATAACGCATTAGTCATGCCTCATTTTAACTACTGTTCAACTGTTTGGCAAAATAACAACCAAACACACTTAGACAAATTGTATAAGCTTCAGAAACGAGCAGCAAGAATAATAACAAATTCGGACTATACTATAAGATCTTCGGACATTTTTCAAAAATGGAAACCGGCCTCTTGGCTTAATTTTGAAAAATCGTGATCTTTTTATGACATTTAAAGCGATTAATGGCATGCTTCCATGCAGAATACGTAACACAACTATTTCACACTTGTGAAAACAGTGGTTACGTATTGCGCAGTAGTAATTTAAAGCTGTCTCAACCTAAACCAAAAACGAATTTCTTGAAAAATAGCTTTTCGTACAGAGGAGCAGCATATTGGAACAACATCCCAATAAACTTGTTGAAAACACCCGTTTAGCATACACCTCAACGGGTATTACCCATATGTTCTCAATTGAGAATATTCGGTATTACCCGTGCCAGACTATCGCCTGCGCTACCTGACGCTGACGCTTTCGCATATCATTATATATAAACCAATCACAATCGTCTTTCTATCATATGTTCTTCTCAAGCTTTGAGCTGCCATATTTGAAAACATTTTTAGCAGATTTTCTAGTCTATTTGCGATTCTGTGCAATGAAATGGAGATAGGAAAGAGAACTAGAATAAGCGACAACCAGAGAGATATTTTGGAAAGGTTTTACGGCCGTGGAATGGTTGGTGTGGGTCTAAATTATCGCGAAATGATCGAAAGCGCTGTAGCAGAAACTGGCTTAACAACGACTCAAGTTATAAAGGTAAATATAGATATCATAGTGATGTTAATGTTGACTATTTACTATTAAGGACACTAGATGACATACAAAATTATACTAATATAAACTAGTATCCGGCCTTGCTTGGATGAAAACCAAGATACTTGATCAATAGTGCAGCTACTGTGCATTCAAGCCACTATTTTCTATGCACCTACTTAAGCGACAGTCTACTTCGTATATTGTTATTACATGCCTAGTTGACAATCTGAACTTACTGTAACATGCATGTTTCCCCATTGATGAGTGAAATTGTCTGGCGTTAGACAAGTAAAACAAAGTAGGGGCACTGGGGCACATTATGTCTCAATGGGTTTAATGCACCTATCGATTTTAAGCCCCAGAGGGGGGGGTCGGGCATAGGTGAGGCATTTGATTTTTTGCGCAAATTTTCAATCAAATGCCCCCACCGTCGGGCAATAAATATTGGTCAAATGCCCCACCATCTTGCAATAAATTGCAATAAATACTATGTTAATAACAGTCATTCGGTTTAAATTGCCCCAACTTGGGGCCGAAATGCTAATCAAAATCCCCAGGGTGGGGATGGAATTGATAATCAAATACCCCACATAAGCCCGAACCCCCCCTCTGGGGGTTAACATTGATAGGTGCATAATAACTAGAGACATTGTCAGACTTTTTGGTTAACTCCTTAAAGTGCAGAGCTCCCCCATCGGCATTAGACAAGCAAAAAAAGTAGGGTGCACTGGGACGCATTGCGGCTTAATGAGTTAATAGGCATGCACACACGATCAAGCGCCTTCCTAGGCTAGACCTGTAGGGGTGCACCAGAAACCATTTTTTTAAGTTCCGGCTGGAAACTGGATCTGGCCGGAACTGGAAGAAAGTTCCAGCTGGAACTGAGTCATATGGTCATATGTTACTTTGTCTGCTGCCAGACAGTCACACACTTTCAGTCATGCAACAGAGAGCATGCAAATGTTAGAATAAAAAGATTGACTATTGTTAAACAACATAATGAAGTGTAAATATCCATGTGTTTGAGTCAAAATAGTATAAACAATCGAGCTATTTTATAGTCAATTGAAACCATTGTTTTACCTTAAATGAATTGAAAGCTCAAACCTAGCTTATCTATCAAACATATCCGACTGGATATTCTGGCCGGATAGCAAAAAGCTCTACCTGGTTCAGTGGTTCACCCTCAGAGGCTTACTAACATTGTCTTGGTGAAGCAATAAAATGCAAATATTCAGCCATGAAATATAACCATGTGGTCATTCATCAGTTTTGTATTCTGCTCTTTTATGCTACATATCTAATAACAAAGTGATAAAGTTGAGTAAGAGCAAAGAGAAAATCACTCTGCATTGATATTGTGTGCTTCAGGAAATATATCTTCAAAAATTATAGAACTCTGGCTAGGGCTCCTGTGCAACTAACACTAAACCACATCATGTTGCATGTTTTATTTCTTTAAGAAGGTCTCTGACCGTGCTTTTTTGTCGCCACCATGACAATGCACGTCAATGCTTTTTGTTTTGCTAAACCGTGTTTTCTTGTATATAAATATATAGGATCCTTGTTAATAAGATTCAATAAAGGTTGAGCAATTGTTCATGTAACTCATAAAAGGGTCAAGATAGTGCCATATGGGGGGGATTTGGCATGTTGCACTTGTCAAATCGTCGGAATGAGCATGGTGACCTCAACTTTTTTATCTGTTTTTATTATGAGGATATCATAAACTTCACCCCTGGGAAGTTTCCGCAAATTCTCATTCCCAGAACAATATTGATGAATCACCTAGAATCTTATTTTTATAATGTCCTTTAGATGAGTGCAAAGATGTGATGTTGATTGAGAAAAACCAGTTGGCTTCTGCAACATGGAAGCTCACAGGTGAATATGAGAAGCAAGTGTTCAAGAGTTCAGCAGATGACCTCGAAACATGGCTGTTGGCAAAAACATGAAGCACAGCCAGGAGGAAAAACCTTTAATTTTGCCCGTTTATACCACAGCAGAAGAAAGGTTTTGGTTATTCTATGCTATCACTAAGCCAACTTAAATACAGCAAACAGGACCACTTAGAAAGATTACT
>CACRXK020016712.1:0-11153 GCA_902702795.2 Paramuricea clavata | reverse complement strand
CCGAAAATCGTGGCCAATGCTTCCTTTTCGATTGTCGAATAATTTCGCTCAGCTGCGTTTAAAGACCTTGAGGCATACGCTATCGGTTTTTCTGTCCCATCAGGAAATACATGTGACAAAACGGCCCCAACTCCGTAATTCGATGCATCTGTCGCTAAGATTAACGGCTTGGTCGGATCAAAATGAATGAGTAAGTCAGCTGATTGTAGGAGCTCTTTTGCATAGTCAAATGTCGCCTTTTGCTCTTCTCCCCACTCCCACTTGGTTCCCTGTCGTAGTAGTCTGTGTAGTGGCTCTAGGATCGTTGCCACATTTGGTAAGAATCTGTGATAGTAGTTTAGCATTCCAAGAAATGATCGTAATTGGTTAATGTTCTCTGGCTCTGGTGCTTTAGCGATGGCTTCGACTTTTTCAACCACCGGATGGATTCCGTTCTTGTTTATCCCATAGCCACAATATGTCACGTCTGATGCCATGAAACAACATTTGATCTTCTTCAATCTTAGGCCCGCTCCAGACAGTCGCGTCAACACTGCATTCAAATTGGATAGGTGATCTGCATCGTCTTTACCGCCTACAAGAATATCATCAACTCGCACAATGACACTTGGAATACCCTGAAGTAAGTTCTCTAGTGTCCGCTGGAATATACCTGGAGCCGAGGATATGCCAAAAGGTAAGCGATTATATTGGTAAAGTCCCTTATGAGTGTTAATTGTGGTGTACTTCTTGGACTCCTCATCTAGCCGCAACTGTTGGTAGGCTTGTGACATATCCAACTTAGTGAATTTTTGGCTTCCACTGAGGGTTGTAAGCAGATCTTCCGTCTTCGGTATTGGGTAGTTGTCTAGTTTCGAAGCTTGGTTAATTGTTGCTTTGTAATCACCACATACGCGGACCAATCCATCTGGTTTGGCTACTGTCACTATTGTCGAAGCCCAATCTGAAAATTCAACTGGAGATATGATTCCCTCTCGCTTTAGTCTCTCTAATTCTTGTTCCAGTGGAATTTTCATGGCAAAAGGAATTGGCCGAGCCTTCACAAATTTGGGTTGTGCATCTTGATTTGCATAGATTTTTGCTGTTGTTCCTTCCAAAGTACCTAATTCTTCGGTTAAAACCTCTTTGTGGGTTTCAAGAAATTCCTTCAATTCACTGCAAGGACGACATTCATTTATTTGGAATATTAAGGCCCAGTTCATTTTGATTACACGCAACCAATCTCGGCCAAACAGGTTTGGACCTTGACCTTTGACCACAAGTGCGAGTAGGTTATGCTGTTGGTTTTCATACCGTACTGGAACCATTACTTCGCCCGCTACTGGAATTCTCTCTCCGGTGTAGGTGCTAAGAACAACTAGCTGTTGTCTTGCGAATTGGTGCTAAATTCTTACATAGTTTGTTGTATGTTTCTTCACTTATGATTGTCTTAGTAGCTCCAGTGTCTAATTCCATTCTGATTGGCTGGCCTCCCAGTTCTACATCAATTGAAATCGATTTGTCTTTTTTTTCTCTCGAATATTGTACAGCGAATATTCTTCCACTTTGGCCCCCTGTGCATTAACCATTTTTACTTCCGTATCCTGTTCACGTTTCCCTCGACTTCCGGTTTCGCGTCGCTGTGGCAACTCTGCTTGCTTTGTTCCTCGCCTTGTGCTACGACAAACCTTTGCAATGTGGCCGATTTTATCGCAGTTAAAACATTTTAACTCGCGAAATTTACACGAATTTCCTGCGTGCTTCCCCCCACAACGATAACATTCGGAGCGACTTGATTGCTGGTTGTCCTCACGGTTGTTTACACGATGTATATTATTTGGGTCTTCGATAGAAACTCCTTTGGCGCCCAAATCTTCGACGTGTTTTATGCCGATTCCATAGCTAACGAAAGTTCAACTGCTTTCTTGTATGTTAGTTCAGGTTCTGCTAAGAGTCGTCTTTGAATCTTTTCGTTGTTGATACCACATACTAATCGATCCCGTATCATATCATCCAAGGAAGTGCCAAATTTGCAATGCTTGGTCATTCGACGTAATTCAGCCACATACTTAGCAATTCCTTCGTCAACACTGCGAATTCTGCCATGGAATTTAAATCTCTCTACAATGACGCTTGGTGTTGGAATAAAATGCTTTTCCAGCTCTTTGAAAATTTCTTTTATCTCCGTATCACCCGGTTTCTTTGGCTGTAGTAAATCTCGAATTAATGCGTATGTTTTCGAGCCACACACGCTGAGAAATATTGCCCGCTGCTCTTTGGCGTCTGTCACTTCATTTGCTAGGAAATATTGTTCCAGCCGTTCGGTGTATTGGGTCCACGTTTCTTCTACTTCATCAAACGGACTGACTTTTCCGTAGGTGGCCATATTTATACGTGTGTTTCGCTTAAAAAAAAATATCCTCGTCGCCAATGTTATAACCACCCAGTTCTGTCTCTCAGTACACCATGGCCCGAACCCCCAAAGGATCCTGGGATACTACACTGTGGAACCCCGTGAGTGATGTCAAGAGATGACGAAACAGACGTTCCAATACTGACAAATTGTGATGTGCCCGTTATTAGTACAGGTAGCTTTCGAACCACTGTGAAGTGGTACCTCAGGAGATGCGCCAATGTGTCTTAACTTGTTAAGCAATGTTGGGTGATGTACGCTATCAAATGCTTTCGATAAATCTAATAGTATAAGTGCAGTTACAGATTTCTGGTCCATATAGGCCGTATTCTGAGCTTGATTTTCGTTCATGTTGTTGTCCAACCTCTGGCACTAATTTTAATTTACAAAATACTATAGATTTTTGTACGCTGAATTCGATTTCAGTTGTTGTCACGCGTACTTACCTGCAGTTTTTTAGTATTTCGTGACCAAACTTCAAGAAATTTCGCTCGTTGGAATTCACGTATCCGCCATTTTCCCGCTGAATGCTTCATGTAATATTAAACTATTACGCTAGTTTCAGTCTCTTGGCAGTGGCATTTTCGCGCGGTTTTACGCAATTTGCATTGTTTTTTCTTTTCTCAATTGTTTTGAGCCATAAAATTATTATTATCAATACGAAAATGATGCCTTAAAGAAAATGAAAAAGCTCACCAACATTTGTACAACAGTCGCTTTGTTCACTATTCACGCAATAATTCATCAGCGTTGTTTCCTGGAAATTCTTGGCATCAGCCGTCAATCTCGTACCCAGAGCAATGCCTGTACGCGGGCTAGGATGGCATTGGCTCTGGAGAAGTTGAATTTTTCCTGTGCTGTGATTGGTTTAACGTCTATTAATCATGCATGCCGGCAAAGAACCGGAACTCCTATATTTAGGGGTTCCGGTTGTAAATTTCCCCAGAGCCAATGCCATCCTAGCCCGCGCACAGGCATTGCTCTGGGTACGAGATTGACCAGCCGTAGGTGTGTTTTGTCCTCTTTAATCTTTGAAGTTGACCAAAACCAAAGTGTAGAGTAAAAAGTATAAACAACGCGCTATTTACTTGTAAACTTTTCGATGCTTTATTCTTCAAATAATTCATAGTCGCTTTTGCATACACTGTCCGAAGAATCTGCATCAGATGATTTCCTTCGCATTTGTGTTTTCATCGTGCTTGTTTTGGCAATTTGCGCAACGACAACATTCAGTGCATTTTAAGCCCGCTTTTAGGCAGGAACAGCGCTGTGTACCACAACCCGCGTCTTGCACTTGCAATCTACATACTCACGAAGTGAATCAGGTGCAGAGGGACGAGTCATCCAGATAATCTCTAGTTGGCCATCTGATAATCTCCAACCATTACCTACTGGGGGGAAAAGTTGTGACTGGGGGTATAAACGACTCCATGCAGCTGCTTGAAAATTTGCTCACTCGATGTGTTTCAGCAGGCTATCACAGTTCGGAGGAAGAGTCTCATCTGAACATTTCTGCTTTGAAGACTGGATCGGCACTCATCTACAGTCTTAGCTTTGAAGATTTGTCGCCGTACAGCAAACAAACAAATACATTCAGTGACATGACAAGATCCTGCGATAGAGTGGACGATTTTCTCAGATCGCAGAAACTTTGAACGAAGTCTGGATTGTTCTGAAGTATCTTACATGGCTTCGCTTTTCTTTTTCCGCAAAAGGCACTTGTGGAGTCACACCCTATCAAAATAGAAAAAATCGTTCTTTTAGTTTTTGTAATTCCTTACCACGTACACCTAACATATGCAATATACAAAAAATCTGTGTACCTGAAAAGGAATGAAATCCCAGCAAGCAAGAGCATAGCTCTTGTCCAAGTACGTCAGATATGGCTGATCAGTATCTATAATTCGAAATCTGTTACCTGTCCCTACCATCACGAGAAATTTCTTGCCAATCGTCCTGCACATGGCAATACAAAGCAAAAACACGTCCGTGTCCGGGGTTTTAACAATGATGGTGTCATGAGTTTCAGCTGCACAATTTGAATGAAGAAGTAAACATGTATCGTTTTCTTCGTGATCACATTGAAGTTCAATAATAACGTACTCCAATAATCACACAGAAATGCGATCAACGATTCTTAATTTTTTTCACAGCTCATATATTTCTTCCACTGTTTGGGGACGCTTTGGTCCTTGATAAGTATGTAAACTCTCTGGACACCTTCCGACGCCCTCCTTCTACGCTCGGCATTTTATATCCTTACTTCAGGGTATCTACCAGCGACAAAATCTAGCCTGGTAGCTTTCCATTGTAGTGCTACAATCTTGGACAAAACCCTTGAGACCATTTCAGCTAATATTACAAAGTTATTGAACATTGACAAAACAAACTTTGTTCCCCCCTCCCCCCAGTTCAATGTTGTGAACAACGCCGAAACAACTTTTGGTAATATACCATGATACAAGCTCAACATTGAGTTGAGGGAGCGGGGGTTTAAGAATGGCAACATGATTCAACATGGAGTTTATCGTAAAAATACGCGAATTTTCTATGGGGGGAAAATAGTCTCAACCAGTTATGTCCAAGATTGTCTGAATATGGGAATTTTACAAGCATACCAATTGTTTGAGAGTTATGGTTAGAAAGGCAGATAAGTTAGTGTTGCGATGGAGGAAAAATTATTAAATATATGTTACACTGCAAGGACTGTAGGTAACCGAAATTTTTATCCATATTAGCAATCGTTCCAGGCGATGCAAAATCTATATTTATATTGTAAGTAAAGGGAAATTAATTAGGAGGACATAATACACGTCTGGATGAAAGTAAATTATTTATTGGATTTTTGGTAAACTTGATTTCTACCTTATTCCATATCATCATTGAAAGCTTCGTATAGTGAATGTAAAAACATATCCAACACTAAAAGTAACCGAATTGGTCAAACTTGATAACATGGTTTGCTCAGAAAACGCCTATTCACTCTAACGTGCGAACGTTCCCTGGTCCATTTGAACCAATTAGCTACTGCTACAGAACATAGCTACAGAGTTTCAAAAGAAATGGAATCATGGACATCCTAAACGTTTTCTACACAGCTATTTTCATATAGGCAATCGGCACTTTTCACAAGTTATTATAGTATGGCGACCCCCCACGAGGAACAAAGAGTCGCCTGTACAATGTTCAAATTGGCCATAGTAAAGAAATACGAGTATATCGCCATGACTTTTGGAGCATAAACCTTTTATAATAATATATAAGAACATTTCAAACGATTAACGAAAAGATTTGATGTGATATTGACGGTAAACGGGGATAGCAGCAAGATATTATAGTAAATGATAGGTCTAGTCATTGTTTTAAATTGGAGTCGCCGTTTACCGTTCTAATGGCCTGTTTACCGTTCTTTTATCAAACCACGATAAAGATTATACTTGGTTAACCGTCATATAAAAAATTTCGGGTTAAATTATAAGTTTTAAAAGCAAGTTTGAGGCTGATAAACTATAGAACAAATGACGTCATCTTATAAAAAATACCTATACACAGCAACACTTGAACGTGATATTTACATAATTGAATTAAATCCCAATGCATTTGTCTCGACCTCTATGCCCTAGTAACATGATATTACTCGCTTCTGGCAGTAGAAAACTATATATTTTAGATGAAACAACAAGAAAAATTCATGCGTTTCATGCGTATATTTTAGGATGTGACAAGTTCGAATAGGCATTATTTTGCTCACTTTTCATGCAAACGAATATATATATTGCTCGAAAAACAAGAAGTAACGTGTATATCCGTCTTTCAGACTACTGGAGTGGAAGAAAATTAAAAAAGATTGAGTTATAATGCACAATTAAATTCAGTGTGCTTCAGACAGTCTGAATATGGGAATTTTACAAGCATACCAATTGTTTGAGAGTTATGGTTAGAAAGGCAGATAAGTTAGTGTTGCGATGGAGGAAAAATTATTAAATATATGTTACACTGCAAGGACTGTAGGTAACCGAAATTTTTATCCATATTAGCAATCGTTCCAGGCGATGCAAAATCTATATTTATATTGTAAGTAAAGGGAAATAAATTAGGAGGACATAATACACGTCTGGATGAAAGTAAATTATTTATTGGATTTTTGGTAAACTTGATTTCTACCTTATTCCATATCATCATTGAAAGCTTCGTATAGTGAATGTAAAAACATATCCAACACTAAAAGTAACCGAATTGGTCAAACTTGATAACATGGTTTGCTCAGAAAACGCCTATTCACTCTAACGTGCGAACGTTCCCTGGTCCATTTGAACCAATTAGCTACTGCTATAGAACATAGCTACAGAGTTTAAAAAGAAATGGAATCATGGACATGCTAAACGTTGTCTACACACTATTTTTATATAGGCAATCGGCACTTTTCACAGGTTATTATAGTATGGCGACCCCCCACGAGGAACAAAGAGTCGCCTGTACAATGTTCAAATTGGCCATAGTAAAGAAATACGAGTATATCGCCATGACTTTTGGAGCATAAACCTTTTATAATAATATATAAGAACATTTCAAACGATTAACGAAAAGATTTGATGTGATATTAACGGTAAACGGGGATAGCAGCAAGATATTATAGTAAATGATAGGTCTAGTCATTGTTTTAAATTGGAGTCGCCGTTTACCGTTCTAATGGCCTGTTTACCGTTCTTTTATCAAACCACGATAAAGATTATACTTGGTTAACCGTCATATAAAAAATTTCGGGTTAAATTATAAGTTTTAAAAGCAAGTTTGAGGCTGATAAACTATAGAACAAATGACGTCATCTTATAAAAAATACCTATATACAGCAACACTTGAACGTGATATTTACATGCATAATTGAATTAAATCCCAATGCATGTGTCTCGACCTCTATGCCCTAGTAACATGATATTACTCGCTTCTGGCAGTAGAAAACTATATATTTAGATGAAACAACAAGAAAAATTCATGCGTTTCATGCATATATTTTATGATGTGACAAGTTCGAATAGGCATTATTTTGCTCGCTTTTCATGCAAACGAATATATATATTACTCGAAAAACAAGAAGTAACGTGTATATCCATCTTTCAGACTACTGGAGTGGAAGAAAATTAAAAAAGATTGAGTTATAATGCACAATTAAATTCAGTGTGCTTCAGACAATCTTGGACAAAACCCTTGAGACCATTTCAGCTAATACTACAAAGTTATTGAACATTGACAAAACAAACTTTGTCCCCCCCTCTGTCCCCCCCAGTTCAATGTTGTGAACAACGCCGAAACAACTTTTGGTAATATACCATGATACAAGCTCAACATTGAGTTGGGGGAGCGGGGGTATAAGATTGGCAACATGATTCAACATGGAGTTTATCATAAAAATACGCGAATTTTCTATGGGGGGAAAATAGTCTCAACCAGTTATGTCCAAGATTGTAGCTAATATCTGGCTTAATTACACGCTCTGTCGATAATAAGATTTTAACCAATAAAGTAAATCAGGTCAATGGAGTACTTATTATAAGCAGTCTTGCCAACACAAGCAACAATGGAAATTCATTTACCATAATAATATATTACATTTGATCATCTCAATGAAAGTAAAATCCATTTTAATAAAGTGGGAACAAGCATGATGGCATGCAACTTCAGTAAATATATTTATAATAGAAGGACTAGCATAATGGGATTAATGCATGCCTTGTGGGAGTCTTCATTTATACGAATTAATGCTGATGAGCAGACAAGTGTAAATAGTGATTTGCTATTTAGTATTGAAGAAACCAATCATTTTAAGATAGATAGATAGATAGATAGATAGATTTTATTTTGACACGCTAACTACGTCAATTAAAAATATTGATTTCCGCGAAGGGCGTGTGTTCAATAGTTATTATATATAAGTGTTGATATGACTCTTATGGAATCAAATAAAAGAAAATAGAAATAATCTAACTGTCCCAATTGATAAAATTGACAATATAGACAACTAACAAAACATATAGATAACTATTTACAATAAAAGATTTATATATGTATGTATAAATATATTAATTAGTAACATGAGCAGCAATTTTTCTTTCAAATAGAGACTGGGACCTAATTCCTCTGATTTCGTTAGGCACTGCGTTCCATATTTTTGCCCCATTAAACATAAAACTCTTTTTCATGCTATTTGTGCGGGGCTGTGGCAATACGAGTGTTGTTTCATTGTCACGGAGACAGTAATGTGTATTCTCATTCTTGTAGGTAAAAAGGTCTGTTAGGCTTTTAGGCCCAGACATATTCAAAATTTTGAACATTAATTTTGCCTTAGCTTTAGTTCTTTGTACTTTTAGTGTCTCCCATCCTAACGAATTTAATGCAATTTGGGCATTAACTTCGTTACCCATGTCCATAATAATTCGAGCGCATCTATTTTGAAGCTTTTGTAATCGTTGTGATTGAGTTTCACCAAAAATGTCCCACACTTCACAACAATAAGTAAAGTATGGTTGTACAATTGCATTAAATATAGAAACAAGTGTATCACGGTCAACAAATTCTTTTAGTTTTCTAATAACAGAAATGGCCGATGTGATTTTCTTACAGATACTCTCAGTGTTACTTTTCCAAGAGAGATGCGGATCAACTATTACTCCTAGTGTCTTGCATTCCTTCACTTGTTTAATTGGTCTGTTTTCAATCATTATGTTTAAATTTGAATCTGAAACAGTATGCACTAGAGATCTTGATCCTATGAGCATAAATTCAGCTTTGGCAATGTTTAGACTCAGTTTGTTCGCGTTTAACCACATTCTGAGGTTTTCCAAATCAGAGTTCACTGCATTTTCAACATCATCAATTGTACCACCGGAAGCAGTGAGGTTTGTGTCATCTGCAAAAAGTCTTGGCTTTGTCCTATTTAGGCTTTCAGATAAATCATTTATATATATTAGGAAAAATAAAGGACCTAAAATGGAGCCTTGAGGAACACCACACCTAACTTTGTGTTCAGGCGAGACAACACCATTTACTTGGCATTTTTGGGTGCGATCAGTAAGATACGATCTCAGCAACAAATGTGCCTTATCCTTAATACCGTAAATTTGCATTTTCTCAAGTAGAATTTCGTGATCTACGGTGTCAAATGCTTTTTTTAGATCTATAAAAACTACTAAGTTAAACATTTTTCGATCCATGTTAACATACCAACTATTAGTTAAATCTAAAAGGGACGTAGCGGTGGAGTGAAACTTTCGAAAGCCAAATTGGTTATCAGAGAGAATTTCGTTTTTAGTTAAATAATCATACAGCTGGTCATACAGTAATCTTTCCATGATTTTGCTTATGACTGGTAGTATCGATATTGGCCTGTAATTACCAGGAATATTACGATGACCACTTTTATAAAGAGGTAAAACTCTAGCTACTTTCCAATCATCTGGAAAGCTGCAAAGAGTAATACTTTGATTAAAAATATATGTAAGTGTAGCAGAAATAACCAGTGATGCTAATTTAAGAATTTTACTGGAAATTTTGTCGATACCACATGCTTTTTTACAAGACAGCCCTCTTAAAAGATCAAAAATTTTGTTTACCGCAATTGGTGTTAATGCAGTGAACTTGGATTCAGAACTTTTAGTATACTTTTGAAAGTCACAGCTAGATTCATCCAACTTGCTTGCCAAGTTTGGTCCAACATTTGCAAAGAATTCGTTTAACCCTTCTGCAATCTCTGTAGGATTTGTTAATTTAGATTCATTAATAATTAGTTCATTTATAATCGTGGGTTTCTTACCCTTTCCGATCAAACTATTAATAGTTTTCCAAGCTTGCTTTGGATTGCACTTTTGGTTAGCAATCTTTGTAGAATAATAGTCTGTTTTGGCTTTCCTTAATTCGGTATTTGTTTGATTTCTGGCTTTTTTATAAATGAGCCAATCAGATTCTTGTTTAGTAATAATTCCTTTTCTTTTCAATTTATCTCTTTCGGTTATGAGCATTTTAATTTTGCTCGTAAACCAAGGGACACTTTTTGATTTTATCTTTTTGTTTTGAAGTGGTGCATGTTTATCCAGGACCTCTAAAAAGACTTTTTTCCACATCTCCCACATAGTATTTGGATTATCTGGAAAATAATAAATATGATCCCAGGGTTGATTTTGCAAATCCTTAAGAAAGTTTAGATCATTGAATTTCTTCATGTTTCTAATTTCAACAATATTGACATGACGTTTTACTGAAAAATTTATTTTTCTTATTGCGAAAATCATGCTATGATCACTAATTCCAGTATGTATTACCCCAGAGTCAGAAATTTTCTCTGGTCTATTTGTAATAAAATGATCAATAAGGGTGGATGTTGATGATGTTATGCGCGTAGCTTCATCAATCATTTGTGACAATTGATAAAGTTCATATATGGATTTGAGTTTTTTAGTTAATTGGTCTGGATTTGTCTTAAGTAAATCACAGTTTAAATCACCAAGAATGTGAATTTCTTTGTTTTCATCATCTATTTTTTTAATGAGACTTTCTAAATCGGTAAAAAATTCGGATGACGGATTTGGAGGTCTATAAGCTGTTACTACGACGAATGGCTGACTTTGAGGCTTAATGATTTCAATACAAACAGCTTCAAGATTTTTAGGCACTAGATCATGTCTAATCCGATAATTAATGGAGCTACGCAAATACATGCAAACACCACCTCCACTTCTTGATCTATCTTTTCGGATGATATCATAACCAT
>CACRXK020016711.1:0-11156 GCA_902702795.2 Paramuricea clavata | reverse complement strand
TTTCCACTAGGCGAATTTATTCGCGCGAACAGATAAAAAGTAGGAAGCGATCCTACTTTTTCGCCGCGAATTTTTTCGCCGACCAATCACGTTGCCGGATTTCGGTTTTCGCTTCGCGTCGCGCGAAAAAATTCGCCTAGTGGAAAACGGCCTTTAAGCCTGTTCTCCACTACGCGAATTTGTTCGCGCGACGCGAAGCGAAAACCGAAATCCGGCAACGTGATTGGTCGGCGAAAAAATTCGCGGCGAAAAAGTAGGATCGCTTCCTACTTTTTATCTGTTCGCGCGAATAAATTCGCCTAGTGGAGAACGGGCTTTAATGCCAGCCCTAACCGGGCGTTGTGAAAACCCGGAATGCCGGAATATCACGGAATATGGCGGAATATCACGGAATATGGCGGAATATCACGGAATATGCCGGAATATTGCGACATTTTCCCGGAATATACCGGAACATCACGATATTTTCCAATGGTAGCCATGGGCATGTACTAAAAGGCGAAACGAAACGACCGAAACGAAACGGCCGAAAATGTAAATTACAGGAAAATTGAAAAATGCGGATACGGACGGACGGGGGAGACAGGCGGATGGACGGGAGAAGAGGCGGATGGACGGGGGGGACAGGTGGATGGACGGGGGAAGAGGGGGATGGACGGGGGGGGACAGGCGGATGGACGGGACGACAGGCGGATGGACGGGGGGGGGAGACGGCTTCATTTGACACGAAACTCAATTTTAAAATCAAATCCGCGTTTTGTTGAAAGGGATATATTAGGATATATTATAATAGACTATTATTAATCGTAATAAATTGTCCGCGAAAAGTTGATAAATACATGTGGAAATGCGGGGTTTTTCAAACCTTCGTAACGCTTGATCGGATAAAACGCGGATATGCTGCAACTTTCATGCTTAATTTTCTCAGTCATCTGGGTATGTAGTAATCTAATTTTATGCAATGTAATGTGTTATATTTTCAAGGGCTTTTCAATGCAGTTATCGGTTTAAATATACCTAAAATTCCCGTTAAGAGATATGACAATTGCCGTACGGCCTACTTTTACGCAAACGAAAATTTAATTTAGCTACAATTGCAAAAATTTCATGCTTAATTTTCTCTGTTATCTGGGCATGTAGTAATCTAATTTTATGCAATGTAATGTGCTGTTTTTTCAAGGACTTTTCAATGCAGTTATCGGTTTAAATATAACTCAAATTCCCGTTGAGATATGACAATTGCCGTACGGACTACTTTTACGCAAACGCAAATTACAACTGCAAATTTCATCAGCACATCACATTGGCATAAAATTACATTACTACATGCCCGGATAACAGAGAAAATTAAGCATGAAAGTGGCAATTGTAGCTAATTTTCGTTTGCGTAAAAGTAGGCCGTACGGCAATTGTCATATCTCTTAACGGGAATTTTAGGTATATTTAAACCGATAACTGCATTGAAAAGCCCTTGAAAATATAACACATTACATTACATAAAATTAGATTACTACATACCCAGATGACTGAGAAAATTAAGCATGAAAGTTGCAGCATATCCGCGTTTTATCCGACAAGCGTTACGAAGGTTTGAAAAACCCCGCATTTCCACATGTATTTTATCAACTTTTCGCGGACAATTTATTACGATTAATAATAGTCTTTTATAATATATCCTAATATATCCCTTTCAACAAAACGCGGATTTGATTTTAAAATTGAGTTTCGTGTCAAATGAAGCCGTCCCCCCCCCGTCCATTCGCCCGTCCCCCCCACGTCCATCCGCCTGTCCCCCCGTCCATCCGCCTGTCCCCCCCGTCCGTCCGTCCGTATCCGCATTTTTCAATTTTCCTGTAATTTATATTTTCGGTCGTTTCGTTTCGACGTTTCGCCTTTTAGTACATGCCCATGGCTACCATTGGAAAATATCGTGATGTTCCGGTATATTCCGGGAAAATGTCGCAATATTCCGCCATATTCCGTGATATTCCGCCATATTCCGTGATATTCCGCCATATTCCGTGATATTCCGGCATTCCGGGTTTTCACAACGCCCAGTGCGAAAGGCTGCTGGGAACCGCTTTGAAAATCCATTAATTTGTTAGCGATTCCCAGCAGCCTTTCGCGCTCGTATTCGACTTTTCCGCTTTGCTCGTGGACAACCTTAATTGAAACTGTATATAGAGGATATTTCACGGTGGCGCGGAAATATGAATTTTATTTTCGAGTGGTGAAAACAATATTTTACGAACGAGCGCAGCGAGTGAGTAAAATATTGTTTTCAACACGAGAAAATAAAAGTCATATTTCCAAAGCCACCGTGAAATGTTCTTTTTATTATATGGCCAAACTAAATTTCATCAAGATGTTTTGTAGCTCACCGTACGGCAACAATGTTATGTCTCTCCGCTCGTTTATCGAGGCTAAATAGTCGCTGCATGAAGATCGCCAAATCGGACTTAGTCTTCCTTTTTGTGTTTTCATTTTCATCAGAAAACCTTGCCAAATCAGCGAATGTCGAGAAGTTGCCATATTGTATATTCAAAACAGAAACGGCAAAATGGCGGGAATTAGCGTGGGTCCCGCGCGAGACGTTCCCGCGTAAGATATGATTTCATATTTCACTATAGTGAAATACGGGAAATATCAGTGGCGTATTTTACGGTATTTTACTCATATCCATATAATAAATATATATATCGATCAACACGGCAAATGTTTTATATTTGTTAAAACATATATCATAACACATAAGATAAACAAAGATCTTGGAAGAGCATGCATATGCATCAGTTCTTGGAAGAGCATGCATCAACAATTGAATTTGCTGAAGTAAGCAAGTTTATTTGTTTGGCTTGCTCCGGAGAACACCAGGCGTATATTGATTGCTGCAAAGCTTTCGATATCAGTGCTAATAATAGGATGAGAATCCGGGCTTATATGGTTTGAAAGTTTTGCGATAATATGAACCGTGATATTCTGTAGAAACCAAAACAAATATGTCATTGCCATGCAAACAAACAAAGAACTTAGTCAGCAAATTGTTGAAACAATGCAGTTGCATCATGCAACAGCAAGCATAAAATGGTGCAACACTGCCAACACGTGCTGTCAATGAAAGGTAAAGACTCGTATATGTCTCTCAACGTACGTATATTTTTCAATATCATGACGCAAGTTGGTTTCACTTTTCTTGGAAGGATGTACCTGTACATGCGGCAGGTAATGTGATATGTACCCGTACCATGATATATTGAATATATTATGTGATTTCTTGGAAGAACTGTTTACGGAAAACACTGTCATGTGACTACCAACAGTTTATGTGCGTTATTATTCTATTTCATCCTCATTACTCATGCTAAGGGAAATCCCTGACACCATGCATTGAGATTGCACGACAGCACGAGTACTTATATTTATAATAGTCGCCATCCTCAACTCAAGCGTGATCACACAATAATCAGGTACGTCTATATATGTCTATTGTATATCTAATTTTATTGCTATTGCATGAGTATATTCTATGTCTGAGAATAAATTATGCGATTGTAACGGAGCTGGAATTCGGGCGGGATATGGACAGACTGATACATCAGATTGTTCATGCATATATACCAAGTCAAGAACTTTCAAATACAAGCAAATTAGCCATCCCGAAAACAATGGCCCACCCACCATGCTGCACATGGCCTGTTAAAAACAAAGACGTTCAAACATTTAACATCTCTTGAAATTTTCGTGCTAAAGGTGTGTGTATTCCGTTGTATTTGTGAATTGTCGAAGTTAACTGTTTAAATACTTAGTTTAAGGTCATATAAGGTGTCCGTTGACGTTTGTCTTTGTATATAAGCATCTAAATATATTGGTATAAATTATTTATTTGTTTGTAATTGACACTGCGTACTCATCTTAGGGACCCGACAAAGCAATAGAGGGACAGACGATATAATACATGGATTTTTATTCTAGAAGGGAACTACAACATAGTAACGAGATGGAGGGGTGAGTATTATAAACTGTAAACTGTACTGTTAATTATAGCTTGCCTCATTCTGTGGTGAATCTGGGATTAATTGTCGTATATGTATACCGACTTTTGGGTTGCTGTTCCATATAAAGTCTCCTACAAACGGTTGAACAATTTCCGTGGACTGTTGAACAGAGACTACGAGAATTAATTCAACAAATAATGCCCTTGCCAGTACGAAATCCAGTACCGAATCATTGTTGTATATAAGTATTAAACTGACAGTGTTTGCGTTTGGTTCAATAAAAATGACAGCAAATAATCTATTCAAGCTAGCTTATACCAAAAACGCAGATATTTAGTTATTTTTAATTAGCACAAAACTTCCTAACGCTGGTAATTTCTAAAATTTCTATCGTAAGACATACATCTGGTTGCGAAATTTGAATGACATAATTTATATATTTTGGAATTTGAGAAAGCATGCATAATTCATATTATTTTGAGGAAGGTTTGAAAACTTGAAATCTTACCCGGAGGAAGGTTGAACACTTTTTGCAATTCTGTTTTAATATACCCACAATAACAAACGCAAGACCCCTCACCTGCTTATTATTTTATACTACAAGTTAGTATCACTAGGACCAATATAGATGATGTCAGGCGCTTCTATATATGTATCATGAGCCTCTGGCATGGGTAAATTGGGCAACCACGCCCGATATATAAAGACGTAAATTATTTTTGTCTCAACTTTCCCCCATGTTTTGCAGGGCAACCAAGGTTAAATTGCGGACGGGCACTGAAGTGCAAAACGTCAGGGGCACTACTAGTTGCAGATCGTTTGGTTACGATTCATGGAAGCAATTGTATGAAGGTGCAGTTGGTAATTGGCCTGATTTCTGTCCTGTGGATTATTGTACCCGGAATGCTATATATGGAGCCCATGTAAGGGTCCATTTCAATCGTGGTGGGGTATGGATTATACCCATGTGTGCGAAACACAATCACTATACGAACAACGATTGGATGACTATTACTGATTCAAACACAATTGCAGTGTACGCTGAGAAGGAACATACATGAAGTCTGTCTGAGATAGAATTTGGTTTTCGACAATACACAGTTTCTAAATGAATGTACTGTTTATATAGTTGTAGAAGTGATGAATCATTAATAAGGCTACTGAGCAATCTTGTCAATATATTTAGGTCAAATATAATTACTGTACAATTATAAAGTTCAGCAAAGTCATTATTGCTAGTTATATTATTATATATAGCTAGTTAACTAAGAAATACAAGTCGATATTTCTTATTTAATACGGAACTGTAACATATCGCTATGATTTATCATAATGACTCAATATACATCTACAATCACTATTTCCTGGTGATTTCACGTATTCAATATTGATATGAAAAGTACTGTGTTATGATTTAGATGACAGCTAGGATATAGTAACGATTTATACTGTGACTAAGCTGATTGCGCACTGAAAAATTATGTTTATACAGACAACCTCTTATCTTTTCTGATATAAGTTTAAGCTGGCTTTCCGCATAGTTAATGATGAAAGCAACAAGAAAACAGAGCTCCTGGAAAGTTGACATGCAGGTCAATACTGTCATAACTTGAGAGTTAATTTCAATCTTTACTATTCTGGGTGCAGAGGTTTTCTGGTGTCGGGTGGACGCGCCAGCATGAGTGCAGGCAAAAGCTTAAACTAGCTAAACAGGAAACTCCCTAGTCCAGGATAAATTAGCCTGCGTGCAGCCTGACTTTAAAGGGGGAAAAGTCAGGATAAATCTTCACCGGATTGCTTGAGGACTGTGTTTCGAGTGTATGCTATCGACGTTTTTATACATAATTCTGGTACATATTTCAGTGTATGCATGCAGTCTCGTGAACAAGTGAACAACGACTCTTGCCACCTACTATTCATGATCAAGCTCATGAGTAATCGACGACGTTTCTACCATTAAAAACTATTTATCGCTTCCCTGCATATATTAAACCACCATCGGCAAACTTGAGCTTGGTTTTCTGTGCTGCCGAATACACTGCAAGGCTAGTCAAAGCCTTTATGGCATAATTATGGCTATGTACCCGGTTGTTAGCACATAGCCGCTTTATTGTTTTAATACATTTTTAATAATTAACAAGAATTAATAACTATATAATATTTAGCTAAATCTCTTGCGTCCAATTTCTTGACGTGCACTGCAGCCCTCGTGGAATAGGAAAGGAAAGATGGCAAAGAGATGGCCCGCTTCACCACTGATAAATATACCGAACCATCCAATCACGTGACTATACTTAAATTAACTTGCGCGCGCAAATACCCTATTTCGCATAATTAATTTCGACTATAAATTATTCCGGGAAGCAATAAAAACTCTTATCGCTGTGGCAATAAGTTCCTGTCTACAGATAAGTTCTTATCTTAATTATTCATACATATATACTGTATATATATATATATATATATATATATATATATATATATATATATATATATATATATATATATATATATATATATATATATATATATATATATATATATATATATATATATATATATATATATAGCAGTGTGTGAGGTACCATGTCTGGATAGTGTATGAACTTGGCTATAAGATTTCTTCAGACATAAAAATACACAAAGTATATTTTCCAAACGTTTCGCCTTTTACGGCTTCTTCAGTGGAATGTTTTTTACAATAATATTTCCTTCTATTTATATGAAACTAATTAAAATACTAAATTTACAATGCGTATGCTAATATATATTTAAATATATATATATATATATATATATATATATATATATATATATATATATATATATATATATATATATATATATATATATATATATATATATATATATATATATATATATATATATATATATATATATATATATAAATATATACTGTATAAATTGTTCAAAATTTATTTGTTACAAATTGGCTAAAACGGTTAGTTCTTACGATTGTTTGGACATTGTTTACTCTCCTTGACTGCGATCGTAATGAATACGAATGAGTGATGGTAGGTTCGTAATTAGTGTTAATGATCTTAGACAACACAGAGCTTGACTTTCGTTGTTGAGCCATGAAGGATTCACAAATACGATCTCTACGATTAGATAACTGGAGCAGTTTAGAGGACTCTAAGGCTTGAAAATAGTCGAAAGTCTGGGAATATTATTTTTAATGCCCTTCGTTGAACGGATTCGATATCATCGGATAGGTACTGCGGTAAGTTGGCCCAAACGGGGGCAGCATACTCTAGCACTGATCGAATAAGAGAAATGTAAATGAGAACCAGGTCTTTATCTGATATGCCAGCAATTTTCAATTGTCTCAATATATATAACCGTTTGAAACCTTTCTTAGTAATATAACCAACATGCATGTTTGTTCCAAGATAGATCATCTGACATATAAACTCCCAACAATTTGAAATGCTTAACCAAATCCACTTGAAGATCACCAATTAACAGCTGTCCACCAATTGGTGATCTATACTTAAGAAAACAGATACGCATTTCATTGCACTTCTTCGGATTCAATCTCATATGACTAGCACTAGCATACTGATTAACCTCATTAACTAAAAAAGGCGTAAGTCGGAGAGTTACGAGGAATTATTTCCAGTGAGGTCAGGTCGTCAACAAATTTAACTCGATAGTGCCATGAATTTATTAACGAGTTGACGAGCACGGCAAATAACAATGGGCCAAGCTTCGTCCCCTGAGGAATTCCACCATTAAGATATCTGTATTTGGAATTGGAACTCCCAATTCTAACACACTGAGATCTTTTATACAAAAAGGCCGAAACCCAGTTTTGGAGAACTGGGTTCACCCCAAAGCAATTCAGTTCTGATAGGAGAACGCTATGGTCGACTAGATCAAAGCCCTTTGCAAAATCGGCAATAAAAAGCCGGATAGAGCAACCACCAGTTTCCAAATAGCCCAGAATTGTATGCATTAAATAGACCAGGGCCTGAGTCGTAGATTTTCCCTTAGCAGCGAACTGAAATTGGTCCAGCATAGGAAGTAAATCGTCAGATAACCTTTAAGTGTGAAACCCTCCATAATCTTAGCAACTTGGTTAGTCAACGATATTGGACGTAGGTCTGAATTTATTTCTTTAGGGGGATGACACTTAGGTAATGGGATAGCGATCGATGCCTTCAACTGTTCTGGGAAAACGCCTTGCTTCATACTGGAATTATAAATATCCGCCAAAACTGGGGCCAATTCGAAAGCAAAGTCTTTTAGGACCCGGTTGGGTATACCGTCAGGACCAATTGCTGAGCGGGATTTGATGCGCGATAGATCACAGAAGACCTCGTTACTTGAAACTAACAGCTCATCAGGAACATGAATAGAAGGGCTATTCGGGCAATGATCGAGCGGGGAAAAGTTGGATGAAATATTAACAAAGGCGTTGTTAATTTTTTGACACAAATTATCCAATGATGGAGTTTCCTCGTTAATGAATTGATGTTGTAAAATAACATGTATATAACGCGTATTCTGATTGGTCGAAAGCCGTGTTTGGATCAGGCCATCCAAACACGGAAGACTACCGTGTTGTTGTTATTTTATAAAACAATTACTTTATGGTTTCCGTGTTTGGATGGACTGATCCAAACACTTGGGAATGTTGCTCTCGCAACATTCCCGCGTGTTTGGATCAGGCCATCCAAACACGGAAACCATAAAGTAATTGTATAATACCACTCACTTTTCCGGCATGGGGTGGATAACTTTTTGACCTGGCGCCACCAGTGAGAAATATTAGAGTCTCTTAGATGTTGCACAGACGAATTGTAATACTTCGCCTTCGATACCTTTATCTCATTTTTAACTCTTTTTCTCCAAAACTTAAATTCTTCAGACACACAACCAAATTTTGCCAATGCGGATTGCCTCTTCCCAATAAGAAATTTTAATTTACATGTTAGCCACGGTTTGTCGCACGCCAGAGTTTTAACCCGTTTAAAGGGGAAACAGGCATCGACAGCGCCAGAAATTAGTTTATGGAACTCTAAATATTTATCTTCACATGCCTCAAGTTCAAGGACGGTAGACCAGTCAACCGTGGTTATCCATTGGCCAAAACGATGAAAATTACTTTCCGTTAAAACTCGCCTAAACGCTGGATCATTCTGTTTTGCGTTAGCGGTACCCGTGGGCGGGTTATTTTTCGCCGCAATGGATATAGTATAGTGGTCACTGGAAGCAATATTCGGTAATTGAGTAGGCGCAGAGAAAAGATTCGGTTTGTTCACTAAACACCAGTCTAACACACCACTATCCCGTGTGTTAACTTTGACTAATTGTTTAAGTCCAGTTCGACGTTTAACAAGTTTTTCATTCAAATTGGTGGAATTAGGATTGAAATCCCCCGTTATCACAACTAAAGCATCAGGGTGGGCATTCACAAACGAGTCAACATTATTTTGAATATGGACTAGACAATCAGAGTCATCCTGGGAATTGGAGGCAGTGGTGTGGTAAATTACCGCATACAAAATCAATGAAGCTTGACGGGGAAGACGTGGGGGTCTTAAAACCAACCACAACGACTCTCTATCGACAGTTTCGTACTCAAATAATCTTTTAACTGGGATAGAATTCTTAACATAGATACCAACGCCGCCCCCCAAACGATCTTGACGATCACTTCTGAAAAAGTTATAGCCCGGTATACTTATTTCATCAGTTAAAATATCATCAGATAGCCATGTCTCTGTTAAACTAACAATATCAGCAGAATTATGTTCAACAACAAGTTGAAGTTCGTCAACTTTGTTCCTCAATGAACGAATGTTTGTCAAAAGAATATTAGGAATATTGTTATTCAAGCGAGGTGGAGATTGGAGTATGTTGATACTAATACAATTGGATAGGTTAGCTAATCCCCGAGCCGACGGCGCGAAACCCCGTGCGAGGGTACTAATTCCCCCCGGCTATTTACACCCGGGGAAACGAAAGCATTAGCGAAGTCTAGAGTTCATCAAATATCGCGGGCGTAGGTCACTGTGCGTGGGTGGTCATCCTCACTGATCTCAAAAATAAGGTGGACTGTCATGAATAGCGGACACTGATTGGTCCAATTTAAAGTTTGCATTATAACAACTGCATGACGACAGCGAAATAGCAAACATTTCTTGATTTGATGATTGATAAATTTCTTGCAAATATATTTTATTTTTGCTCGCATTTTTGCAAGATTTTGTAAATTTCAAGAAAGAAAAGACGAAAGAATGGGCTAAAAGAAGGGAGCCGACGTTAACAAAGGTAAGTTTGTTTTAAATATTTATTTTATAATTGTTTTAAAACCCGACGGCTTTTGAGTATATGATAAAGTACATTTCTTGCAAGTTGTATTTTAGCAAGATTTTGTAAATTTCAAAACCTTTCTGAGAGCCAAAAACGTCTAGTAAAAGAATAGAGCAAAGTCGCCAACGTTAACGAAGGTAAGTCTGTTTTAAATATTGATGCATTGTTTGTCTTATAATTGATGTACTATTTAAAAAACGAGCGGGAGTGTTTTATTAGGTTTAAAGCCACGAGCGCGCAGCGCGAGTGGCTTTAGACCTAATAAAACACGACCCGCGAGGTTTTTAAATGACTTCAAAAACGTATGCATAATAAGTCAAATCTTTATATAAAAATCTTTATATAAAAATCTTTATATAAAAATCTTTATATAAAAATCTTTATATAAAAACCTTTATATAGTTTGCATAACAATGGTCTTTTGTTAAAGTGTTCTTTAGCTGGTATAAAGACGTATGCACATGACTAATTTCTTACTCAAGATTGGATAATTGCTTCATGAATTATTAATGAGTTTTTGAAATATTTATAACTGATAGTGGTGGGCGATACGACGAATATCGAACTAAACCTATCATTGCGTATATAAGTGAAAAAAGACAGCATATAATTTCAGTGTAGTTTTATTAATTACCTTTTCTTTTGTATATTAAAGTATTTAAATAAAGAGGAAAGCAAAGCTATTTTTATGCGAGAATTTGAAATCAGCTTATTTCAAACTCAATGTTTACCGATAATTCGATAAAAGGCCGTTTAGTTTTGAGAACATTTTAAAACGTTTTGCGAAGCGTTTGTGGTTGAATTTTACATTAAATTGAT
>CACRXK020016710.1:0-11156 GCA_902702795.2 Paramuricea clavata | reverse complement strand
AGACACTCGTATTTATACCCCATGCACTTGCTCTCACCAAGGCATGTGGTACAACACGGTGACTCAACGCATCCAGACATGCGCAGAGCGTAATGGGGCCATATATATATATATATATATATATATATATATATATATATATATATATATATATATATATATATATATATATATATATATATATATATATATAACCTTCATGTGCACCTGCCATTAATGATTAATGATTAATGCCGGAGTCTTAAGTCTATTAGGAGATTAAGTCTATAATTAATGCATGGTGGACAGTTCTAGATGCTTAATTCTGAAAGCACGATATACAAACTGTTTACGTTAATTCCAAACGTAGGCGATATCAGCTGTCAATGTTAGCTGTGACAAGACAACTAAGAGTCACTTTAGTCAATAACATGCAAAACGTCAAATGAAATTGTTGAGCCTCTTGGACTGTCGCAAAATTTTAATATATCATCCATAGCCTTTTGGTTTATGACGCTCAAACGTTGAAGATTGAAAGTGAAGATTCATCGTAAACTCAGCAACTGTTTTAACGGTCGACATTTCGTTTTTGGAGCCTTTCGGAGTTGGAGTTTGTGGTAAGGGAAGGAACTTTATGTGGAATTATATTTATTAATTTGTTTTCTAATCTGTCCACTGAAGCTCGTTTTATATAATGTGTAACGTTAATTCATACTTTTGTTAGTTTTATTTTATAAACAAAGTAAGGCTTGTTTTTGACGTAGTGTAGCTGATTTTTCTATTCCATGCAGAGGGATGGGCGTTTTAAATGGTATTATTCGAGGCAGCACACTAAGCGTGACGTCGCCGAAGTATTTGACGAGCTTTGTCGCACAATTGACAGAACTATTCCGTCGAAATATTAAAGGAATTAACGATCAACAGAAATTGGACGTCTAAAACAGTTTTGCAATAAAATCGAAATGTAATTCTTGTCTTATTTTATATACCGTTTAAGATACTAATCTTTGGAATGTGTTTGTTTTATAATTAAATTTATATACCTTTTTAAAATTGTCGGTTGGTTTTGGTTTTCATAAGTAATAATACCGTTTATGAAATAATTGTCCGATCCATTCATATATATATATATATATATATATACTGATCAACGTCTTTCTCCTTCAGCTTCGCAAATGAAAAATGTCGACGAACAACTTGTATACATAGCTAATACAGTTAAATTTCGCCTTGCGAACACCCAGCTATATATAGTGAATGACAGTTAATAAATCCCCGGCCGAAACTATCATGAAATGCATTGAAGTGCCTCTTGGACACCTTCGACGTACTGTGCCATAAAGAAATTAGGAAAAAAACATTTGAAATATGTCCCCAACACCGTTGTGTTTTTTTTTTGTTTTGGCATAAACTATTTTTTCAACTATAAAAGTTTTTCGTGCCTTTATGCCCTTTATAGATCTTGCATGTATTGGGTTATACTTATATGTATTACAGTGAATGTATAACTGCATGAAACTATAGAAATTGAAAGAAAGTGGTAATTTTAAAAGAAAAAGGCAGTTTAATACGTTGTAGTAACAATGTGACATATTACAACCTCAAATCGGGTTACTTTTATCGTATCCCGCTATTGTGGGATACGACAAATAAAGGTCCCATGCATGCATGCATGGTGCATGTCTGCATGCATGCTATAATGAGAGTTGATTGTATATATGCATGCATGCAGTTATATACTTTGAACAAATAAATGTGCTACCATGAGTTTATAACTGTCAAAAAGGCTCACAAAAACAAAGCTTTGCCTTCGGTATATTGAATTTTTGATATATATACGTCCTGTTTAAAAAATATATTCGGACTATATCGACATTTATTCAACTATACATGTGAAGAGAGTTCTATACATGTTTTTAATAAAATTTTCGACAGAGAGGGTGATGTCTGCATGAATTTCTTTGATGTGATATCTTTCAAAAAGAACATTCTATATAATATGACTGCATGCATGGGGTGGATATTAATTATTCACATTAATTTACGTTAAACAGGATTTTTTATAAAAGAAAAAATTAAAACTGCAACCAACCAAAACAACAGTTCAAACACGTAATGGGCAATCATTTAATGTCAGAAAAATTTCTGACGTTAGACACATGTATACAGCTTCTACCTATAGTCTTTAATTAATGCTATACTGCAAGAATGAGTAGACGTCGACCATGTCGGCAAATATTAAGTAGGCCTAGTATAAGTCACGCGTATAGAACATATATGCCCTCTACTAAACTACTGCAACTAATCGAACGCCGACATCAAACAGGCAGAAGGTTAGAAGGTTATTATTTTCAACTGTATGTATTGACTATTGCCTTTGTATACATTTGCTTGGCAATATATAGTTCTGCATGCAATGGTCTGAACCGTTTTCTCCAATATTAAATAAAATATATAACGCTAGCTACATAGCTATTACATGTTTATTCTAGATGAGTTTATGTTAATTGACAAGGCAATTATAAGTGTCACTTTAGTCATGCAACAACACCCAAGACGTCAAAGGAAATTGTTCAGCCGCTTGGATTGTCGCAAAATTTTACTGAATATCAGCCATATAGTCTTTTGTTTTTTTGACACTGAAGCAGTGAAGCGTGAATACGGGGAGTGAAGATTTATCGCAAGTCGGTTGACATTTTGTTTTTGAAGTTTTAATTTAGTTTGTGTCTGTGGCTTAGCTGGGAAGGTATTTTATGTAAAATTTATTAATTTTTTCTAAATTTTGTCCACTGATGCTCATTTCATTATGTAGCTATATAGTTTAATCTCATGCTTTTATTGGCAAATTTATCTAATAACAAAGTAATTTGCAATAGAATCTGGCCTTGTTTTGACTCATATATCTTGGGGGCTGTTAATTTTTTATAAAATATCGTTTGAATGAACTTTCTACTGTTACTGGAATCAATCTATAAGCTAGGCTAATTCAACTTTGAAATGTAATTTTGGATGTTTATCAAAGCCGTGGTAAGAGCTTTATTAAACGAATCATCCCATCAGGCCAGCCCAATTCCATAGGAACAGCCCCTTGAAAGATGCTATAATCTGATCGGATTTTCATATTTTTGAAATTTTCGGTCAGTATATTGGTTTTTAGGGAGCACACAGGTCGGAGTAAAACAAAGCAGGGCTAAGACTTTTCCTTTCTGCCTGCAAACAGGGCAGTATGATCATGAGGTATCTGGCATTTTTCTTTTTCTGATTCATCTGCGATCACCACTAGAACACGATCAGAAAAAGGCACTTCGTATTATTTTTCCTAGCATTTCTTATCAGATGCTTTGCGAATATATTCGTCCCATGCAACTTTGCGCGATGAATGAGACTAACTGTGTGAATGTTAATTTCAAAACTTACAGTGCTCAACCCAGAACATAAAATTAAATTTGTCCCACCTCACCAAGACATCCAACTCACTCTTGATATTTTATAGGAGTTTTATTTCATCAACAACTAGAATTTTCAATGACAATAATGCCGAATGATTCCTTGAATTTTATAATTTTGTGAATATCACGGAACGTTATTTCTTCAATCTTGTATTTGTAACTTAAATTTTAGTAAAAATTGCCTGTATAAATATAATACTGCAATATTCAATATATATATATATAGGATTGTGAAGCAGTATATTTAATTTATAATAATAATAAATTTCAAGGAGATTTTATATAAACTATAATATAGCAGGGCACGTAGGCCTACGTTTTTGTTATCACAGATGCATCCATAACACATGCGTGCATGCACGTTTTCAAAATTACGTGACCATCTCAAATATAACTATATATAGTAGGCTATATATAATTTTATGTCACATACATGGTCACGAAGTTCAATTGTTTCCAAATTTTAGTTTTACGGTTCAGTATCAATGTAGCTATACTGTATAGCTTTAATACGCTTTATATGAAAAGCTAGACTTAAAAGTATTTTCAAGATATTTTAGTGATAATTATTGCAGAATTTAAACACCAAAATCATAATAGGCTATTACCGCGCTATATACAGTCTAGCGCAAGCAGGTTTGATATAGACACTTATGAATTCGAAGATATATTAAAGGGGTAGTGTCACAGGCGTGTTACCGATTTTGACCCTGGCAAATCTTTATAGGAATCTTGCACAAAACCTAAAAATTGTTTCAACTTAGGCCTACATCATGAAGTCGGTTCAGGTTTGACCATTCGGATTTTAATTTCGGGATATGCGTTTTCGTAAAATATGTACAATCTATAGAAAGATCTATACTGATAAAGCAGTTTTAATAGAATTCTTCTAAATAGCGATGTCTCGGTTAACTGAATATAACGAAAAAAATCTACCAAGGTCTATATATATATATATATATAGTACACATTATAAGTTCGACAATTAAGTTCGGCATAATTCGAAAGTTGATTCAACAATGAAATTTAATTAAACGTGCATCCATGCAAGACAAGAGAAATTAATTTTGCACATAAAGCCGGTTTTCCACTAGCGATTTTTTTCGCGCGAATTAATCTTTTGTCTTATAATCTTTCGGCTGGAACTAGTAATTAGATCTTTAATAAATTCTTTTCAATTTTAACAATAAAAATTCGCTTCGCGCGAAGAAATTCGCTAGTGGAAAACTATAGTGCATGCATGGCTTTCCCTCCTGATCTACAGGGTGTATAAAAAAAAAGGAGACCTTTAGAAATCAAGCATATTGTTAAAATTTGAATGCCTTTTCAATTGCACATATGCTGAACCGTGGTGCGTGGAATATTGATGGAGTGCATATATTAGAAAAAGGAGACCTTTAGAAATCAACCATGGTTATAATTTGAATCCTTGAGCACTTTGCTAAGCCCACGAGTGCGTAACATGCGATCTACGTACAGTATGCATGACAGATTGTTCCCAGGAGCAGACAATCTTTTGTTTAAACGTTATTTCAATTTTTAAAGGTCTCCTTTTTCTAATATTCACGCACTACGGTTCAGCATATGTGCAACTGAAAAGGCATTCAAATTTAACAATATGCTTGATTTCTAAAGGTCTCCTTTTTTTTATACACCCTGTATAATAGTACTATGCTTCTCGATTTCAATTGGCTCCTTCATTTTGCGAGAGAACTTATGACTATATATAAATCGCCAAAATGGTTGTTTCGTCCCATTTTATATATACGATGGTCTGCATGGTCGTAAGTCCAAGTATGTTTAGCCTCAGCAGATTTATTTATAGCTATATATAGGCCATACAGGATTCCGCGACGTTTCAAACAAAGACCGTTTGCCAGCCAAGTATATGCGCTATTTACTGCATGTATATACGAAATTTGCGCTCTATAAAACAGAGTTTTGGTATATATATTGAATTTTCGATACGTCCTTTAAAAAATATTCTGACTGTTGGCATCTGTCTGTAAGTTTGGAAAGGGTTTCTGCTTGTAGTGACCTGTATAATGTTGGAAATTACTATACCAAAAAATGTTTATTAGGGTGTTAACATGCAAAGTTGCGCATATTTCTTATAAGGAACTTAAAGAACTTTAAAGGAACTCGGAGTTCTGCATGTTTTAAATAATTTTTTAAAGAAAGGGTAATGCCTGCATGATAACGCGTAGTTATACGTGGTATCTTTCAAATGGCATACAACTAAACTCTATACAGGCCGTGATCAAGAAACTATATATTCGTGCATAGGTATATATGTTCATTACGTTAAACACCTGCTGAGTTTTTGTTGTGCATGTTATTTGCTATAGTTACAGACCTATCTTCCGAGAAGCACCAGCACGAACTGTAAAAGAAATAAGAAAATATTTTATATTGGGGCGGGGGAATTAAAATATCTTTCCCTAGCAAATTTTTGAAGCTTTGATAGGTGTTCTTTGGTATAAATATATCATCTATATTCACTGCATGAACTTTTGCATGTATATTCTTTCACTATTTTCAAATAATGGATCAAAATTAATCCTTATTTCCTTAACATTTCCCTAAATCCCCCCCCCTCAATTAAATTTCCCCATTTTCTTAAAAAATCCACAAATATTCTCAGTTTAAACAGTGCATGTTCTCATGTCCTTTCACATTTGGCTTGTGCATGTTCCCTGTTGAATAAATAACAGAATATATTTACACATATATTTATACTCCTTGTTTGCGAATCTTTTAATATTGTTTAATATTCACGCATGTAGTATAAAGAGAAAATGTTCGACATATGAGGGGTAAGGGTATCTTCCCCTAGAAAATGTTTGATGTTTTATAAATGCCATCCTTGGGCTGCATTTCCTATTATTTTCCTGCATTTTCAACAGGTGTTTTGGGTTAAAATAACTGAACCTTTGTATCTCACATTTCTTTAAAAATTCATTTCCAAATTTTTGACTTCTTTTCCTTGTTGACAAAATACCGTAATATATTTAGTAATATATTAATATATTTAGTAATATATTAAAAGAAAATGTTCAACATGACTTCTTACAATGTCGAAGTCAACTGTAAAGTAAATATACAGTATAAGAAATTTTATATTGAGGAGGAATGGGGGGGGGGGAGGTTGAAGGGCATATTCCCTTAAAGCATTTTTGAAGTTTTGAATGTCTTAATATAATGCATGGCTGCATTAATTTTCTGCATTTTCGACAGGTGTTCGGCATGGAGTATATAACAGTTTCCTGGCCTATACAATATTAACCAGAAAAAGAAGCTACTTCAAGACTAAATTTCTTTTTTATATTTTGACATTTAGGAAGAGCGTTCAGACACGATGAGCTTTGTCAAATATGCAATTACCTTCGCAGTTGTTTTATTCCTAGTAACGGGAAAATCGAAAGCATTGAATATGCGTAAAAAATTGCGAGGTAAGAAAGTTACACTCATCATGCAATGATTGCGCCATGCAGTATACTGTTTCCACAGGAAAATTATTCCAAAGTTTAGGCCCGCTATACTTATAAGTTTTTTCATGAATTCGCATGAAAACTTTGCCAATATTTCTAAGGATTGTTAGCACGCAAAATTTCAAAATTTTCATCTCTGATTACTTAATTTCCTTGTCTGCATGTATGTAGGCGTCCCAGGAGTTGTTGCCGTCGCCAAGAAATCACCTATTAAAGAAGGTATATATGAATGAAAACTATAACACATGACTATTTTTTATAATCATGAAATTTTAACGATCACTAGCCTACTTTTAGCGATTGCTATGATTCAAAATTTGTATATAATTTATATATATATATATATATATATTTATATATATATATATATATATATATATATATATATATATATATATATATATATATATATATATATATATATATATATATATATACCGGGTGTCCCAAAAAAAAGTACTCCGATTTGATTCGTAATAACTTCTAAACAAGTAAAGCTTTTAAAGAGAAATAACTTGCGTCAAATAGAGGAAAGACTAACTTAGATTTTGATATATTACAGTTGTATTTCACTTACAAATTCACGGAGATATTAATGTTTAAAATCGGGATCACATTTCTGGATGTGTCAGAAATATGCAAAAAAACGGCGTATCAAATATTAATCAAGATTTGCCCGACTGAAACATGCACTATTACCAGTAAATAAATGACACTTGACAAATTGTTTATTATGAAACAAAGTATTATTATCTACAAAATACAAGCAAGATTTATTCGTCCCAAATCCGCGTGTGTTCCTAGCACGAATACGTTTCCTTATTTCATGAGACCACTGCATTGTGAAGGATCGTCATGTATTGTTCGTAGTTCTGAATTTATAGGGTATGCTGTCACAATGGAATTGTAAATTTTCTAACTTCACATTAAATGAACTTTATAACTTCTGCAACGTTCTGAAATCTTGTTAAGAGCACCCAAACTCTTTTGCCTTTCTTAATCTTGGCAAGTTCAGAATAAACTGAGAATGAAACACAATCAAACCATGCAAACAACTCCATAAGTAAAGACATAACAATCAACTCCCCAAAGACATCCAACACTTTTTTAACAAAACGTAACGAAATATAGCGCTAGCGTTGATACTGTGACGTGTATTTGCAAAAAGCAATATTATTTCCTTCATTAAAGAATAATATTCGTCCTGCTCTGACCGAGAAATAATCAACTTTGCTTTGAACCCATGAAAAACATAAAAAAATTAGGCTATTTAAGAAAAATTTAAGCGCCTGCCTTGCATGGTCTTTCGTGTACCTTTAAGTTTGCAAAGACCTATTAAATACTTGCATAATTTCGAACGTTCATATTTCGCTGGAGTTAATATTTGATATGCCGATTTTTGCTAATTTTAGACACATCCCAAAATATGCTCCCGATTTTGAACATTAATATCTCCGTGAATTTTTAAGTAAAATACAACTGTAACATATCAAAATCTAAGTTAGTCCTTCCTCTATTTAATGCAAGTTATTTATGTCTGATAGCTTTACTTGTTTAGAAGTTATTATAAATCAAACCGGAGTACTTTTTTTTGGGACACCGGGTATATATATATATATATATATATATATATATATATATATATATATATATATATATATATATATATATATATATATATATATATATATATATATATATATATATATATATATATATGTATATATATATGTATATATATATAGTGCAAATATGCCAAATATAATTGCTTCTTTTACTATACAGATGGGGTTAAGTATTATGATCCTTCCATCTATCGCTTATGTGGAGAGTGGATGTTAATCAATTGTGACGTTTTCGATTGGGCTAGAACAAGTCTATGGTTTAAACCCAATGGAACCACCAACATATCCGACCTTCATGTTGACAATGAAAAGATAAAATTGGTTTCCAAGAATGTCTTTAATATAACACGCTTGGTATATGACGATAGCGGGCATTACATATGTTCAATCATTACTTGGAACTCTAGCGGTATTATTCACGGGGAGGTGACAAGACATCAACTCATTGTACTGAAAGAAGGTAAAACTTGTAAAAAAAAGCTTTTCCTTGGCAGGAAAAACTTGTTTACGAGTTAACAGTGTAACGTCTGTCAGGGAAGTCGAATTTGTGCTTTATTGGCAAATTTAATCGATTAAAACTAGTTTGTCGGCAAGATTAATTGATGAAATAAAACTTTATCAAGAAAAATATCAGTTTCTGTCATTTATTTTTGTTTTAAATTAAGTTTTTCTTCTAGCCCGGTTGGCCGGGCTGGATACTTTACATGAAGAAATTTCAGCCCGGCTGACCGGGCGCACCGTTTGAGTCAAGTGGGATCCCATGCAGCCAAACGGGCTGGCCCGGTTGTCACTGATGTAAAGTAAAATTGTTTTGTGTTGGAAATTACTATGAAGCCGGGCGCCCAGTTTAAGCGGGCCAGCCCAGCAAACCGGGCTCATGTATAAACAGCCCCTATAATTAAACCTGTATAAGCGCGCGTCCTTCGAAAATGTAAGCAAGTGCCCGACAACATGCATACATGCGTTTACATTCTATAGCATGCGTTGAAATAGGATTTTGTTGCAAGCTCTAGCATTTAGCAATTGTGTTGTTCACGTTATTCTTATTTAGGAAAAGCTTATATGAAAGGTAAAATTCAGAAGAAGCCAAATGAAGCATACTACGATATTGGAAGCACTGTTAACATCTCATGCGAAGCAGAAAAAAATACCAATTTGTATGAAATTATTTGGTACAAATTTGATTCGCAAGGATATCCGATAAAACTGAAATCTGCACTCAATGGACCTGGAATCCTAACTCTGACGCTGAATTCATTGTCCGCGAAAGACTCGGGGAGCTACAAGTGTGAAGTAACTCGTCCCGAAGTTAATTATTACAACTCTCGATTTATCAATATAAGTGTTAAAGGTAGGCCTTTTAATTAACCTCATGTTAGAAACTACTGTTTTACAATTTTTCGAGAGAACTTATGTGAGAGTCAATTGAAACTGAAAAAGACAGTGAGAATCTGTTGGATAGCACGTGGCATGCTCTGTTCAACGCGCAAAATTAATTTCTTAAGGCCGGTCATTGCAGTCGCTTTGCCCGCGCGGGCGGAGCGGGCTTTGAAAATCTGCTCACACGGGCGTGACGGGCATCAAAAACAATGAACGCTTCGCCCGCGCGGGCACAGCGAACGTTGATGAAAACGGCCTTAAGAGAGACCAATTTACCTATGTAGCTTTGCCAAGTAGGGCTGGGTCACCACAACAGCATATGCCACTTACTGTGGGCCCTTTTACCTAACCCACCCTGTCAACTTTCCCTGTGGGAGAAAACACACGACGTTCGGCAGAGCGTGGACTTTTTTGCTTTTTTCGCATGAGGACTGGGTTCGAGTCGCATTGAGAAAGTTCTCATTGAGATTTGAACCTACGACCTTAGACGTGAAAGGCAAGTACGCTAACCACTTCGCCATCGAAACCTCATTTTTGAGATGGGCTTGTATTATATAATGATTCATTGTCATTGCGTGCTCGAATCATAAAACAACTAGAACAAACAACACTTTCATTTATTTGCTGACCTATATCGGTACAAGTTATTGTTTTCTGAGCCATCAATTTCACAACAGATAATGCAGATGCGAGTAAAATTTTGAAATGATGGTTTAACTCACAATTATATACAGTATATATAGCTAGAGACACCTACAATTATTCGTTTATTTTTGACAGTAAAACCCGAGATACAGTTGGCAAAAACGTATCTCTTTACTGAGAAAGGGATGATAATTAACTGCTCATTGAAGAATGCTGATGAAGTCAACCCACCGCAAGTGAAGTATACGTGGTTTTCGTGTGACAGCGCCAGCTGTGATGAAGAAAGTGCAAAATTGAAAATTGACTCATATTCCTTACGACTGAACAGTCAGGCAAGAGCTATCATGAAGTATCGATGCATAGCCCAAAATGCCGCTGGAAGTGACTCTAAAATCATTGAAGTTATTAAGATAAGTAAGTCAACAACATATTCCCAAATAACAATATGCGATCTGTTACCTCTTCCAATATTTTAATTTTATATCCAGCGACTATAATATATATATATATATATATATATATATATATATATATATATATATATATATATATATATATATATATATATATATATATATATATATATA
>CACRXK020016709.1:0-10082 GCA_902702795.2 Paramuricea clavata | reverse complement strand
ACTAGGTCACCCACAGGGCAGTAATGCTGCCTTTGACAGCAAAAGACAAACTACAGGGTGTTGAACGAGTCCTTCAGAAACATCCTATTATTGTTTAGCCTGCATGGCAGGCGGTTCCTAAAATTGGGCAAGCCTGGGAAATACCGCCTGCCATGCAGGCTAATTAACAATTAGACAACGAGGCCGAGTTGTCTATGAGCGAATAGTCAACGAGGCGAAGCCGAGTTGACTATTTGCTCATAGACAACGAGGCCGAGTTGTCTAATTGTTTTAGTATAAACTTTAACATTAATTTACAACTAGGCTGCAAACACAATACAAAAAATACACAAAAAACATTATAAAACCATTAAAGGTAAACAAATATTTTAGTTTTTGTTCGCGTAAAATGTTTTACAAAATTCAGTTTTAATTTTAAAATTTCATTGAGTGTATGTTATTTTGTCTATTTTCTTACCCTTAAAAATTGCCATTCCATATTTTTGTTGCTTTTTCGGGGGTTTTAGTACAGAATTGTTCAACAAGTCGTCCAAAAAAATCATCAGACACTTCGGCAAAAGTGCAAAATGCGAATTTTCCGCCATTTTGAATTTTCTATTAGTAGGCTATCACTAATAGCCTACTAGTAGCGTAGCCAATCAGAAGCCACGATATGTGATAGCCTACTAGTAGATTTATACTAATTATTGTTATCCTTGTTAACCCATTTATTGACAGTACCCAGCTACCACTGACTGAGTATTAAAAATCGTCTGGCGTTGGACAGGGTAAATACTAAAGTAGGGGTCATTACTGTGCTGATGAATTAACAAGAGCCATTGGCAGATAGGTTTGTTAACCCATTTACTGGCAGTACCCTATACCACTGACGAGTAAAATCTTCTGGTGCTCGACAAGGGAAGGGGGCATTGCCAGCTAATGGGTTAAACCACCGTGGTTAAACATAAGATTTCATGATGCTCCAGGAAATGTAAACAAGCTATCAGTGACATCCCAGTTTATATATTTATATACTCGGAATATTGATTTCTCGGTACATACAAAATTATTTTAAAGTATAACAACCAGCGAAGATGTAAGGCACTAACTATCAATATTTTCAAAAGCGGCCAATTAGACCAGGGGTTAAAGGGCAATGACAATGACATGCAGGTGACATTTAACATTGCGTCTCACTAATTAAAATTTGCGTGTTTAATAGTGTTTATCAAAGAAAGCAAAAATATATACAAGACAATCTCACATGTGGAGTTTTTTCACTTACAGTACGTACTGCCTTGTGATGCAGTACAAGTATAAATACAAATGACAAAGCATTTGTAAATCCTAAAACATAATTAAATCATACGGCACATTTAAGATTTTAATATCGTATTTCAGACGCGTTTATACTGTTTGGCGCATTCGCTGCGTTATATTCATTTACATGTATATACACAGAAAAGCATGTCATTGTCCTTGCAGACCATAGGCAAAAAGCATTTGTCAACCATGCACATACCTTAAATCATATACATGTCATGGAAAGAATATGGAAATAATGTTGAATGAAAGCTAGCATCGCGTATAATATTAAAAGCACCGCATATAGTGCTCGACGAACCACTGCGTATAATTGCAAAAGCATCGCGTATATAAATGGTGAAAGCACCGCGTATAATACTGGAACCACCGCGTATAATGGCGAAAGCACAGTGTATAATGCCAAAAGCACCGCCGTATAATGCTAAAAGCACCCAACAAAATGCCGTTTGATCACTTTAAGCCAGCTATGGCTTTCCATAAAAGAAGACCAAAGATGAAAGATGATCACATCGCCTGTTTGCCTTATGCCTGACCGCGCTGCACCACGGTTAAAATTCACTGGTACCATCATGCAATGCGCCAAATAGAAAATTTTGATTTCGACCCACAAAACAAAATTAGGATCTGCTGCCTTGCTCGCTCGCTTCAGGCTCGCTCGCTGCGGCAGCAATTAGAATATTGTAATTCAGTAAATAGTAATTAGCAATGCAGACTGTGGGCGTACCACAGGTATATAATAGCTTGTGTACTTAGGAATAGGGTTCAGTTTAATTAAGTATATATATACGAACGGGTTCATGTTTCAAAACATGGTGTCAGAAGTGGGATATTCAATATGTTGAAGATAAACGCGCCTGAAAACTTCGAATTTGCTAAGCCACAACTGTGGCCTGAATGGAAACAGCGCTTTCAGCGTTATAGAATAGCGACGAAGTTAAACAAAGAAGACGATGAAATTCAAGTCAGCACGCTTATATACTCGATGGGAAAGCAAGCAGAACACGTCTATAAAACCTTTAGACTTGAGAAAGGCGAAGAAGGATATGAGACAGTTCTAGCACAATTTGATGCCTATTTTGTCCCGAAACGAAATGTAATTCACGAGCGAGCCCGGTTTTATCAACGCCGACAGCATGCAGGAGAAACTGTTGAAGCGTTCATCCGAAGCCTGTATGAATTGGCAGAGAACTGTGATTTTGCCGATGCACGAGACGAACAAGTTCGAGATCGGATAGTTATTGGACTATTAGATAAAAACGTGTCGCAAAGGTTACAGATGAAAGCCGGTTTGGATCTACAATCGGTGGTAGAAATAGCAAGACAATCGGAGTTAGCCGGTTAAAAGCCAATTGATCGAGCGTGAGTCATTAGAGACAAAGCAGATTGACGAAGTGCAACGACAAAGGAATTATCGCCGAGGTGATGGGAACAAAAGACAGACGTTATCATTTCAACAACAACAGCGGTGTGGTAGGTGCAATAGAAAGCATGTTACTGAGTCACAATGTCCTGCAAGAGGTAAGAAATGTAGAAAATGTGCTAAGATAGTGCATTTTTCCGCTGTGTGTAGAACTAAAACTATACAAAGGAAAGCTGTTGGTGAAATTTCAAAGAAGTCGGACGAACTTGTCCGAGAGTGGGACGAAACTTTCTTTTTGGGTTCCGTTATGTCATGTAACCGGGACAAAGATCCCTGGCAAGTTGACCTTAAGTTGAATGGGCAACCAACTAAATTTAAGATAGATACCGGAGCTGATATAACAGTCATACCAGAAGCCATTTACAGTAATTTAGTACCGCGTCCACCCCTTCAATCAACAACAGCTGTCCTTCAAGGTCCTGGGGGAATAATTGCATGTATTGGTGAAATTACTGCAATTTTATCATATAAATTGGTGGAATATCCAGTTCGTATTTTTGTTGTTCGGGGAAAAATGTGAACTGTTTGCTGGGTCGAGAACTTTCCACTCAAATGGTTTTGGTTAAAAGGGTGCATGAAATTACTGATCACAGCGTATTTGGAGATAGAGGGCTCTTGAAATGTGAACCCGTCAAGATACATTTACACGATAATCCTAAACCTTACAGTGTGAGTACCCCGAGGCGTATACCCTTTCCTCTACTGCCATTGGTGGAAGCCGAGTTGAAAAGAATGAAAGACGAAGGGATCATTGAAGAGGTGACAGAGCCAACTGAGTGGTGTGCCCCTATCGTCCCAGTCCCAAAGAAGAATGGTCAAGTACGAATTTGTGTTGATTTGAAGAAACTAAACGAGGCTGTTAAACGCGAAAGATATGTTTTGCCCAGTTTAGATGATATTGCGCCTTCACTTCATGGATCCGAAGTGTTCTCAAAATTAGATGCTGCTAGTGGATTTTGGCAGATCCCTTTACATCCTGAAAGCTCTAAAATGACGACCTTCATTCATGGGCGTACCGGAAGGAAAAAATTAGGGGGGCGGAAAGAAAATTGCCCGACTTTTCGGGATTCTGCCCGACTAGTACCAAAAAATTTTTCCGGAAAAATTATTTTGGCGACCTCCCTCCCCCCCCCCCGTTGCCAAAAAAATTTCGGTCAGTGTACCATTTTAGGGGTCAAAAAAATTTTCCGGACAACCAATATTTTTCGGAACATAACACAAATTTTCGAAAAACCACAAAATTTTCCAAAAAATTCACTTAATTTTCACAAAATTGACTGAATTTGTCCCATTTTTTTTTATTGCAGACCAAAATTGCCCGACTGTTCATCGAATATTGCCCGACTGCCCGATTACCCCGTTTGGTCGATTCTGTTTTCGAAGACTGCCCTTTGGGATATCCTCCGCTCCGGAAATTTTCCAAAGATTGATGACCGATCTACTTCAGGGGAAACCTGGTACCAAAGTGATTATGGATGACATTATGGGTTTCTCCATGTTTCGTCTAGTCCACATTATCCGCAGGCAAACGGAAAAGCGGAAAGTGCTGTCAAGATAGCCAAGAGAATCTTGAAGCAAACGGATCCGTTCCTCGCGTTGATGGTGTATCGAGCAACTCCAATTCCAGCGACAGGTGTAAGTCCTAGTCAATTGATCATGGGAAGACAGATTCGCACAACTATTCCAACACTTAGTCGTAATCTGTTACCAGCCTGGCCAGATCTTCCGACTGTACGCGAAGTAGACAAGGAATCGAAAGAAAGGTATAGTCATGCTTATAACAAGAGGCATGGTGTGAAGTCCTTATCTGATTTGGAACCAGGTCAAACTGTTCGGGTGAAAACCGATAATCAGAAGAAATGGAGTCCTGTTGGAGTTGTCAGTGCATATGGATCTACACCAAGATCATACATTGTGGACACTCCAGAGGGGAAAAAGATGCGGAGAAATAGACGACATCTTCAAGCTGTTCCTAAAGCAGTTTCTGACGACATTCTTGAAGACGACATTTTTCAAGCGATTCCTGAAGTTGTTCCTGAGATCAACCCAGAAACAAGCGAATTGTCAAGAAGAGTGGCAGATCGAAGAAATCCAGAAAGAACGTTACAGAATACGCCAAGCCATACCTCAAGCGGACGTGTTATAAGGAAACCAAAACGGTACATTGAGGAATATTGACAATTTTCCAGAGATATTGAAACATATTTAATTAACTATATTTGATAATAATGACGTTGGACACACATATATATAAATATTTGTGTTATGAACCTTTAGGTTAGAGACTTTAGTAGTTATTTATTAGAATCGTAGATACAGAGGACAAAGTACAAAAAGAACACACACAAAAAAATATATTACTTTCTTTAAGAAGGGAGATGTTATAATTAGAATATTGTAATTCAGTAAATAGTAATTAGCAATGCAGACTGTGGGCGTACCACAGGTATATAATAGCTTGTGTACTTAGGAATAGGGTTCAGTTTAATAAAGTATATATATACGAACGGGTTCATGTTTCAAAACAGCAACCAGCCCAACAAACCATGAACAGGGAACTAACATCACTTGTGTAATGTGACATTACATGCCGGCAAAATTCAACCACAAATGATTTTTTACTATCACCAACATGTAGACTTTCAGACACTTCCTGTTCAACACCACTGTCAGTTGCACTTCTTACTGCATCATCATTGATTGCATTTGATGAAGACAAAGAACGACTGAGTTGTTCCACAGATTCGCAGCTTGAGCTAACGTTGTCAAGAGTGTCTTGATTTTTGGCAGTTGTAAGTAAGTAGAATCTTACCCGAAACGCAAACAGTCCATTGTCAGTTAAATACTTTGAAATTGAAAAGTTGGAATCATGTAAAGATAGAAGGTTTCCAGTAAAATAGACTTGCCACAAGTAAAACTGCCTAAACTGCATTCACAAAGTTCAAGTTCTTGTGCTTTTGCATAACCACTTTTACCTTCAGGGAAAAAAATTCTCTTGGCTTCGTCAAGCAATTCACAAACAGTATATTCTTTAAATGGAATTCTTCGAAGTCCCCCTCCTTTTTCAATGCCACGTACTTGTATGTAAGAGGTAGATGCAGATTGCCGATGTCTCCATCCACAATAAGGGACAATATCAGTGAAAAGTAAATTTTAGCTAACAGAGGATTGCATGAAATACATATGTTGCAAACATGTAACACAAACAGTATAGGATCCTGTTAAAGTTTTGTTTGCACCCGAGAATAAGCAAGAAAAAATAAACTGAAAAATCCACATGAAAGAAAAAAATAGCTTTTCGTATTTCAAACAATTATATTGACAGCTAACTGATTAATTAATGATTATGGACTGAGGCTTACTCTCTTAAACAGCATTACACCTAATGCACAATACCATAGCTACTTTGTTAGTTCACTCTGTCCCGGGGGCAGATCTACCGGGGGAGGGGTGCACCCCCTTGATGAAAACTCTTGTATTCCATATTTGAGTTGTGAATAATTAACAGTTATTCTACGAACTCGAGTCGAATATGAGCTGATAGCCGATGAGGCGCGTAGCGCCGAATCGGCTATCGCTCATATTCGACGAGAGTGAGTGCAATAACTGTTTTATTATATACACAAGGTCTGAATTCACAGACTTTGCTTTTCGAATATTTTCAATATTTTTCTATTTTGTTTATGTTTTTATCTTCGCTCTTTCGGCCGATTATTTTTTCAAAAATATATATTTTTAACCATTTTAAATATTAAAAATTTATTTGCTAACCTGAAAACAATTTGTGGGAGTTTTTCATTGTGTTTTTAATCCTGTGAAGGCTATAAAAAGCGACAACTTGCCGTTTTCTCGTTTGCAAAACATCGTAAATTCAGTTTGGCCGCCATTTTGTTTTTCTCTACTAGCAGGATGTGAGCTAATATCCTGCTAGTAGAGAACCAATCAGATTGCAGAATACCTCATATCCAGACCTTGTGTATATAATAATAATTATTATTATATTGAAATGATTGAATTTTGAATATGCAATAAAATATTCAATCATCAATACAGCGAGTCAGTACCATATAACGATATCAGGGTGCCAGAAGATTAAAACATTTTGCAATTTAAATTAATGAAAATGTAAATTTCAGTGGAACAATCTTTTTTATTTATATACCGTATATAATAGCTAGTTAAGTTTTTGTATCTAAATTGTGAATGTGCTGGCTAAACGTAATTGTAAAAATGGTAATTTAATGTAGCTAACGCCCTGAATATATACAGCACTACTGTTAATTTTTGTCTGAAATTCAAGTACTTCAACCCCTTAAGTGCAGGCAATGTACCAGGATGCACCCTATTTTATTATTTTACCCTGTTTAATGCCAAACGATTTTACTCATCAGGGGGAGAGTGCTGCAACTCAATGGGTTAACAAATAAATGTAGTGTCCAGAATGCAGGAAATGGCACTTCAGGACTAAATCAGGTTTCAAATATTTTATGGGGGAAAATGCCTCCAGATCCTTGTAGTATCATGCACCCCCTCTGGAAAACTTCCACCCCCTCTAAGGGACCGCTCATTATTTATTGTACAGGGGGGGATTGAGGAGAAACTGGGGGGGCCTTTAAATTTTTTAAAACCTGAAAGGGGGGGCTTTGAAAAAATACAGAGAGACGAAAGAAGGGGGGCTTTGAAAATATTTACCAGTTTGAATTTTAAAACATTACTAGTTTTAAAAATGTATCACAAAACAACTTAACAACAAATAATGTTTATAGACCTAATATTTATAAATGGAAGCCAAGTCTCTTATGTTCGTGTAAATAGACAATTCCCATTGTAGATTAATTTAGAACTAGGCAAAGAGATGTAAATCAAGGCCGAATTTTGGTGAAAATAGTGGGGGAGGTGGAAAAAAATGTTAGGGGAGGTGCAGCAGTCTAGCTCACAACCCCCATGGAAAATTAGGGCTTATTGTAGAACAGGCCAATATCAACAAGGCGAGGTATGCATGTAGTGTACATATGTACCAGTGTATTAATGAATTATGAATGTATGACTCCAATCTTGCCTTTCATTGCAATTGCTACAAAGTTTCTTTCAAAACATTGCATTAACAGTGTACTTGACACAGATATGAATGGCTATCACTGTTTCAATTTTACAGAGAAAACTTTCTTATGTCACGAAGTGTAGATCCTAAGCAACCATCACATTTTCACTTTGTTCCATCATTGAAACTTTCCGAAGGGGAGGTGCATGACCTTTCAGGAGAAGTGCAAAAATTCTCAGGGGAGGTGCAAAACGATCTCAGGGGAGGTGCGCACCTCTCCACACCTCCCCTCAAAATCCGGCCTTGATGCAAATAAATCACCATTGCTAGAAAGAGCATACTTAAATAAGTAAATTATTTCAAAGTTTGGTTGCGAGATGTTGTAAAATACGGAAAATATAGCCTTGCAAAGTTTGCAAATTTTGTATACTTTTGTATTGCATGCGAAAATTGCAATACAAAAGTATACAAAATTTTTGCAACTTTGGAAGGCTATATATTTTCTACATTTTACAACATTTTGCAACCAAACATTGCAATTTTATTAATTTTAGTATGCCCTTCCCGGGAATATACTTTTTTAGTGTATAATGGGAATTGTCTATTGGTCCCCAATATCTATTTGTGTTTCTCTAAATAAAGAGCTAGAGTTTTTGTTTCTCTAAATAAAGATAAAGAGCTGGGGGGTGGTTAAAATTTATGATCTTGTTTTGCCTTTTGGGGGGGGGGGCTTTGAAAATTTTACTTATCTTAAGAGGGGGGCAACGAAAAAATATTATAACTGTAGAGTTTCTCCTCAGTCTCCCCCTGTACAATAAATAATGAGCAGTCCCTTACAATGACTTGTGGAGTTCCTCAAAGTTCAACTCTCGGACCATTATTATTCTTAATTTATATAAATGACATGCCTAATTGCAGTGGCAAACTTTCGTTCCGAATATTCGCAGACGCGACACAAATGTATTTTATTCATTGAAGATGTTGAAAACGTTATGAATATAGAAATATTGAAAAAATATTTCGTTACTGTGCTACAAATAAGCTTTCAATTAATTTGGATAAGACAAATTTTATGGTTATCACTAACTCAAATAAGAAAGTTAGAAATATACGGATTAAAAACATTGTAGTAAAGGAGACTTTATTAAATATCTTGGTATATATATATATATATATATATATATATATATATATATAGAGTTAAGAGAGACTTCTTAGTTTAAAAACATTTAATTGCTACTCTGAGTTTCATGCTTCTGCTGAAGCAATCGTCAGGCGAATGCCGATCGAAGATGTTACATGGCAAGTTCATTGATAAACAAATTACAATAAATTTAAAATGCTAAAAAGTCATATTGAATTTGTATAAAATCTAAGTACTATATGGGTTCATTGTCTCTACATTATTATGTTCATTGTTGTATTGTTTCACGGATGGATTAAGATAATGTGTATATGCTAAGTGTTAAAAGCTATAGTTCATCGTTCTAACTAAGTAATTGCATTGCCCAATAAAAATTTCTTTGAAGACGACATGCTAACCATGATCCAGAACATCAAGTTTAGACCTGTAAAATGCAGCTTTCAGAAACAATTGAACAATGATGTCAAGACCTACATCAAGAAACCAGACACGGTACTTGTCCCTGCGGATAAAACGACAAATTTTTACGCATTGCAAAAATCCTGTTATCAAAAGCTCATCACCGAAAATGTGACCAAAACATACAAGAAGTCAACTAATAAAACTGTCAAACAAATCAATAAGAAAGCGGCTAGTATATCGAGGAAGCTTAAATTAGATGACCGAATCGAAGTGCTAGCACAGAAAGAAGCCTTTATAACTTTGAAAGACCATAAACCCGAATTCCAAAACCATCCTACATGCCGTTTAATCAACCCCACCAAATCTGAGATCGGTGTAATTAGCAAACACATCCTCGACGAAATAAATGCAGCAATTATTAACGCAACACAGATAAACCAATGGAAAAACACATCAAGTCTTTTGAGATGGTTTAACAACTTGGAAAACAAAAAATCGCTCTTGTTTATATCTTTTGACGTTTGTGACTTCTACCCATCCATAACCGAGAAATTACTGAATAAAGCATTAGATTTCGCCAGCAAATACCGACACATCAGTAAGCAAGAACGCGACATCATCCTACATACAAAACAGTCGCTATTATTTTGGGATGGCAAACCATGGGAGAAGAAAAATTCAAACAACAAATTTGATGTAACCATGGGATCATTCGACGGAGCAGAAACGTGTGAGCTGATAGGGTGCTATCTCCTGTCCATCCTTACAAA
>CACRXK020016708.1:0-11157 GCA_902702795.2 Paramuricea clavata | reverse complement strand
CAATAAAAACAATGACCATGCACATTTTTCAATTTCAATTAATATCAAAGCATTGTAAACGTATATATAATCTTATTAAAACAAGTAAAACAACAAATTAAAGTAATATGAACTGTCCAGGACTAGAAAAAAAAACAAGAACTGTTTATGGAGTGTCTACGGTTGAATATACATGCACCTGATCTAATGCACGTTTGATTTAGAAAAATGATTTTTCAGTATTTGCACTGCTTCTCCGAAGGTATCGCAGGTACTAGGCTTAGTTCGGCCGATATACCTCACACTCGAACAGACTTGGCTTCGTAGCTCATTGCATTGGACTAGTATTGATACCAAAGGTCTCGGGTTCAATTCCCACTGTGGTCAGGCTAACTTTTCAGCCTGCCCAGTGTTGATATACACTCAGGCCCCCATTACACGAGCACGGGTTCATTTTCAATCCGGGTCAGCACACCACAGGTGGTTATTTTTTATTCTGTTTACATGAACCCGGGTTGACGACAATTTTTGCTAACCCGGGTCAGCAATTCTCAACCTGGGCTGGCCCGAGTAATATTCCGAGCAACAAACTGGAGCAGAGTGTAATTTTGGCGCTTATATTCCATATAGACCTCATACGATTAGTCGTTTTCTTCCTTTTTTGATAGCTCCTCGCTATCTTGTACTCGAAGATTTACTGGAGCAAAATATTCGGCATCGAACGCCAACGACAGATCTTCGCGCAACTTGGAATACATTGCGACAACATCGGAGTTGAATTCTACATTTTTATAATCCATCAGTCCGTCTTATAATGCTTCAGAGAAAGGATTAGGTGATCAATAATTTCAGACCACCACTGAAACGCGGGTTGAGCATTTTTTCTTTTGGTTTTGGATCGTTTTTACTCGCGATACTGCCGATACTGGTAACTGTACGAGTTTATATGTCTGTACTAAACAGAGACGGAGAAAATACGCACGCAAAATGTTGAAATGCGATATGACGCTAGGTGCAAAGTTCACAATCATGAATTTACCGCACTTTACATGATCCCGGGTCAAGCCAACCCGGCTTTACATGAAGAAATGAATAAACTTTTCACGCGTTCACACCTCGCCAACCCGGGTCGACCCGGGTCTCGAGAAGGGTGCCCCGGGTTGGCGAGGTGTGAAAAGTTGACCCGGTTATCGTGTAAACGCTAATAGTGATTTATTCGTAGACGGGTTGACCCGGGCTGGCAAGCCAACCCGGGTTGATAATCAACCCGGACTCGTGTAAAGGGGACCTCAGAGTAACATCAAAAACATTACTATTCACCTGAGTACATAACATAAAAAAACACACAAAAAAATAAATTGTGTTATGTTTTTTGTTCGAATTCAGTAAAGTTTAAGCCTAACTATAGTCAATCTGAATGAATTTCCTCTGGTTATAGCAAGAACATTTAAGCGGCAATTTTTTTCAATGTCACGTATTTGCAATGAAAAGTGTTCAAAACCTAAAATCTTTTTGGCGTTCCTCTCAAAATTACTTTGTTTAAGCTTTATTCTCTAGTTTATAGAGTTACGGCTACCTTTTTCAATGCATCTTCCAAGAAACATAAAATAATAGTTAAAAATTGTTAATTAAAATCAATATTGCTTTAAAATTGACGCCATATTTATACTGCTATATAAGCAAATTAAAACTTACCGAACTTCAGACATCATGATCATTTTCTCTTTGGCGTATCATCTAAAATCTCTTCATTTTAGCATTGTTTTACAGATAAAACATTAAATATGCTTTTTAAGTTTGTTTGCCGATTGAGAAACGTATCGAAAAATAAAAATTTTGAGTTTAGTCAGAACCTCAAGTGATATATTATTATACGCATTAGTTTTGAGCGCGTGTTACGTAACATACAAAAAAACTCCTCTTAATAGTACGTGAATATGCTCCCTTGACTGATTTCAGTTCTGAACTCAACAACCGTTCTCAGTTTGGTTCGTCTTCTTACGCCCGTATAAAAAGCTCACTCACACTCAATGAGTGGAACTTTAATATGTGAGCTTCTCTTGAGTGTCAATGCTGTTTTTGAATAGCTGAAGGTGAGTAATCACATAGTAAGGTATGACGCTACCCCTCCGGCTATTCAAAACAGCAATAACACTCCAGAGAAACTCAGATTGAACCTCCACTCATTGAGTGTGAATGTGAGTGAGCTTTTAGAATACGGGCGTTAATTTAAACCCGAACATGTTGGCGCCCACGTCTCATTAAAATTCAGCAATGCATGGCGCGAGGCATTTGTGGATATCCACTTTTGTAGGGAAGAGCCAATAGATAACACTTGAGATTCTTAAGTTGCTTGCAGCTTATAATGTGCTGTAAATTAGCAATACGTGCATGTTTTGCCGCATCATCGTCGTTTCATCATCACTAGTAGACCAAAAATTTATCCGTCATATAAAGTGCAAATACGGTCATATACATCTGCGGAAGGCGCTATTTATCTGATTCCGATTTTTTTTCTAAAATTTGTCAATGATAAATAAAAATTTGATCCTATTTTAATTTTTTCATAATATTCATGCATGCGGGTTCGGAGTTCTATATATTGTTGATTTGACATAGATCTAGGCGGTATGTCACAAAGGTTTAGATATTAAAAAGCTGTCTGGCCGTGGTCCCAGATATAAAGAAATGGAAGTTGGAACATTCTTCCCGTTCAGTTAAGACACCATTCCTAGTCTCTATTTAAGTCCAGTCATTTTTTAAGCTAAATGTACTGTATACGGCAAATTCAAAAAAGGTTGACCTTTGCAAACATTAAACTCTAAGCGCGCAAAGCGAAATGGGAGCATCATTTAATCAGTTTAGAAATAATATGTAGGCCCATTTAATTCTTATAGACATGGTGGATATCTCTTTACGAGAACAATTCATTTACGAATAGCTGCAATATTCAACTGCTATATAAGCTTGAAACTTGTGCTACCATTAATCTTTGCTGACTTTAACGGTTTAGCGCTTAGGGTTTGCAAAGGACAACCTTTTTTGAATTGGCTGTGCAGGATGTATAAAAAAAGGTAATCGAACTTCAGCGCGCTATTGTATCGGAATTACTCTGCGTATGAACGAGATTTTTTCACATTCGGAAAGATAATGCTTTTAGCTGTTGAATGATATCTTCTTCATGCCAAATGGTACTAAAAAATTAGCAAATACAAAAACGATGAAAAATGTTAGTCAGAATCGCATATTTTCACCGTTGAGAGTTGGGTCTAAAACCATTGAAAATAAACCCCCTTTGGTACTTAAGTTGATGAATTTCACTTCATTAAACTACGCACATATTCATAATTATTATCAAGTAGGAATAAATCTTAGCTAAGCTACGACACGTTCGTGATTAATTGCTTTTTCTTTTGTTATGCATTGTTTTAATTAGGCACGGAAGTGAAAATATGCGATTTTGACTAACATTTTTTATCGGCCTCGTACATGCTTATTTTTTGTCCACTTGGTATAAAAAGCATGTCATTCAATAGCTAAAGGCCTAATCTTTCCAAATATGAAAACCAATTGTTCATACGCCGAGCGATTCACGTATAATAGCGCGCTAAAGTTCGATTACCTTTTTTTATACACCCTGTATAAAACCAGTGGCGTACCCAGTCCGACGATCTAGCCCCCCTATGCAAATATTGCCATGTTTATAAACTATCAACAAATTTGCATAGCGGAACTAACACCCATATTCTAAAAGTTCACTCACACTCAATAAGTGGAGGCTCATTTGTCAATGCTGTTTTTGAAAGTGGATGGTGAGTGGTCACATAGTAAGGTACGACACTAACTCTCCAGCTATTCAAAAACAGCAATGGCACTCGAGAGAGGCTCATATTAAACTTCCACTCATTGAGAGCGAGTGTGAGTGCGCTTTTACAATACGGGCGCAAATCGTTGGGCTGCTTACGCCACTGTATAAAACACTTCTTCTTGAATTATACGCCGGCTTAAAAATCAGATTTGGAAAATCAATTTACCGTACAAGTAATGTAATACAGCATAGCTGTGGTCTTGGCACAGGCTATTCCGCATTATCGCTGATTTTAATTAAATATTGTATTCTTAAATTAACTTTATTTGTTTAGTTAAAAGAGTAACGGTTCATACTGTTAGGATGACTGTTAAGTAATGAGCCAAGCTCATACCCAGGCTATTTTGTCTTATATTGTAATGAGCCCGCCATTAATATCCATCAGGTAGAGACGTATATAACTTGGTTGATACTGATAGGAGTTGAACACAGAAAAAAGAAGTATATATTAAGCCAGTCTAACTTGTAAGTACTAGATAAAACACTAACGCTCTTACCCCATGATTTAAGTGTTAAGAATAACTTAAGTTCAACAGTAAACCTTTTTCTGTCGAAGACTCTTAGTAAAACTGTCTGACGTGAAGGACATTTAATCGGTTTTATATTGAACGTTGGGTACCAGCTAATGCAGGCAGCGCAGAATACAAGCACAAATCATAGTTTAGACCAAGAGCTTTGTTGGCTCGAAACGTCGCCTGAAATACTGTATGGTCAGGCTTGATTTTTTAATCGTCGATTTGATCATTGATTTTTTAACGTCGAAATATGGTCTTGACAATATATTTAATTGTGCTATAAAATACCGCGGTGAGATATGAGGGTCCTAAGGGGGTCGTGTTCCCATTTCCCAGCCCAAATTTTGACTAAATCCCATTGTCCCAGAACACAAATCCCATCATCTTAGTGGCTGTCCTGCTCAAATCTTAATCCCATTCCCATTTTTCTATTGTTTTTTTTTTTGCTGATGAATTCCAGTCCCAGTGCATGAAATCCCATTTTCCCACCCAAAAATAAGCAAATCCCAGTTCCCATTTTACCCCTTCAGGACCCTCAGATATATCTTATTAAACTGCGAGAAATTTCTAGGCACATCTCTGTCCCACTTTTGGTTTCCAAAATATTAACATAAATCCATGGAAATTGAGATAGTCGAAGCTACCAAAACTTCATGCACAGATTAACAAAAATACTGAATGAAAAATTCTGTTGAACTACGTTAAGTAAGAACTGATTAACTATTCTATTTGTAATTAGTCAATCAGAGCTGAGCAGTTTAATACTATTGGAAACATGCATGGATTTTTATGTGGTACAATAAATGAAATTCAACCAACTGCAAGAAAAAATAATTCCTTCAAATTTCCTTTGACAGAAGTTCCTTTGAATTAAAAACAGATAAAATGGTAAAATTCCTTTTTTATTCAATTGAGCAAAAGCTTTTATTGAACTTATAAGTTAATATATACTCATCTAATTATAATCAGTGGCGAAGCTAGCCATAGCAACGAGTCGTGCGATATGCAAATTTTGAAATTGCATTATTGAAACCTCTACTAGAAATGTATTGTCTTTTAACGTCTGTAGATGCAAGTTTATTAGACAGATTTAAATGGAGGACGTGGACATCAAAGACGACGTGAACTGAATGGCGTGTTGTGCCCATGTATGGATATGCCATGTCATTTATTTTTTACTGCATTATCACATTGTCTTTGACGTCCGCGTCCTCGATCTAAATAGGGACCTTAAGCAAACAGGACGGCAACGCGACGACGACGGCTATTCACACAATACTATTCCTGATCTCGTACAAAAGAAATGAATAATTAAAAGCCCCACGGGAGTTAGAGACGTCGTGTTAGGGCTTTTTACAATGGCAAAACAGAGATTTTCACGTCTCGTGTACAACGCAAACATGTCAAGACGCGACAAGTGAAACTGCAAATTTGCTCAGCAGAAGCGTTTTTAACCATAAAGTCTTTGTTTTACTGAATTTCTCAAACTGAACTAAATTCATATACATGCAGTGGATAATACACAACAACTCTTCACAATAATTTATTTGAAGAAGTTTGTTTTGGCCGGTCGTCGTCACGTTGCCGTCGTACATGTTTAAGGTCCCTATTCTGTCTATTAGTATAGCATGGCCAATAAGCCTTTCTCACGATGACGAATATCCGCAATTTTTGGGTGGCATCCAATTCTCGTTAACCAATGCAGACAATTAAAACAATGTAAAAAGCAATTTTTCAGAATAAACTAGCCATTTACAAAGCAAATTTACAGTCATTTGTCCAAAAAATTATAAAAAGTCGCGGTCAATGGTTATGTGGACTTATCTCGCAGACTTCGGCTGAAATGCCACCCAAAAATGGCGGCGTGAGAGCTAATTGCCGGCTATACTAATTTAAAGATATCCTAACCAATGTATTGCTCAATTCCTAATTTGATGAATTCCTTATAATGCTTTTAACGATAGAATTCCTACTGCTTTTTATTCAATTCCTAATTTGATGAATCATGAATGGTTTAAATATTTTAATAGGCAGTTGCACTTGCGTTATACAGTGTGTATAAAAAAACTGAACCCTTTCAAATTCAAATTAGCTATAACGTATTGTATAGTAATTTGACAGCTCTAATTGCTTTGAATTAATGGTTGGGTAATAACACAAGATCTTGTACTCATGGGACGAAACTCAAAGAAATAAAAATTAGAAAATTTAAAAGTTTTTACGAGTTTTGTCCCATGAGTGCAAGACCTTGTGTTCTTCCCCAACCATTAATTCAAAGCAATTAGAGCTGTCAGATTACTACAGGGTCCCAAAAAAAGAAAACTATTGAAATCACTTTTTGTTAAATTTGAATGCCCTACCAAACAGCTGGACGTAATGATGCGTAAAATATTGGCAAGGTGCATGTATTAGAATTTAGTTAAGAATATCTCCTTGTAAAGTACGCGATTTTCGGCTCCTGGGAATTAAAAACAGCTTCTTAAACAGTTTCTTTATGCATAAAATTTGCTTATGTCAATCATTTATGCACTCGTGGGAACCAACAGAGCGCTAAGGCATTCAAATTCTAACAATTAAATTGTTATTGGTGATTTCAATAGTTTTCGTTTTTTTGGGACACCCTGTACAATACGTTATAGCTAATTTGAATTTGAAAGGGTTCAGTTTTTTTATACACCCTGTAGTAATGATGGGATAATTGCCAAACATATGCTAGTTATAGTGCAAAATTAACTTGGCTTTTGTTTAGTTTTACGTGCATTGTCGAATGGGGCTAGTTTGGCAGTCATCTCATCATTACTATAACTCAAGTGCAACCTACTAAAGTATTTAAACCTTTCATCAAATTAGGAATTGAGCAAACATTGGTTAGGCTATCTTTAAAAGCCGGTTATGGCTAGGTTCCGCCAAATAATTTTTCAAAGGCGCCCGACTTCCGTAATTATCCTAATCACCCCGTTATTAAAATTGTCGAGCAATTTAATTGCTAGGTGGCAACCTAGTAACGCATATTTATCAACGATGCGATATCCATGCAAAGGTGGGTAGTGGCGAAGTAGTTGTAGTTCGCTACTGTAGCGAACTACAATTTTCAAGTAGCCATGCAGTAGTTTTTGACTACTTTTTTAAAACAGTAGCTGTAGTTATAGCGAACTACATTTTGCCTAAAAGTAGCCAAGTAGTTGGCTACTTTTCAAACGGCGAATCGCTATTCGCTACTTTTTAAAATTGTTAGCAACTTGATAGAATGGCTTATATTGAGACACGGTCTTCTTAAAATCAATACTCAATAATCAATTTACACTTTTGAACACTGTAGTGCTTACAAATATGTTGCTTTGTGTTTACTGTTGTCTGTTGCTAGACGTAAGTCGATTTGTTATAGGTTACATTACAGCCTGAGTTAATAGTAGATGCTCCAAATACAGTAAAACTAAAAAATATAGATTAGCGAAATAGCGAAATAGTTCCTAGCGAACTATACCTTTGTTCAAAAGTAGCAGTAGTTGTAGCTCATGACTACATATTTTTATAGTAGCTGTAGTTATAGCGAACTACAAAAATTTTGTAGTCAACCCGCCCTTGGTGATATCGTACCACCGGGCACACGACGTTGTGTCAACGTTGAAATTTGGTAGAAAAAATGTTGCGACGTCGACAATCTACGACGCGGCCGGCTCGACGACGCGCTTTCAAAAGAAAGAAATTTGGTGTTTCCACAAACAATAGTATTATGTGTTTATCGCCATGCAAACCTACAAAGAACTTACAAAGAAATTAGTCATTCAAGATAAAAACTGTAAATAATTTGTGGTCCAATGAATATTGTCAACCGCGTTGTCATTCTCAACACAACGTTAAAAAAGCATTATTACGTCTTTCAGGCAACGCGAAATGCGACACAAGAGGTGTTACTAAAAGTCGAAAGTACAGCAAACATTGCATCGCTTTAGCCGAACGTAGCATTTTGTAAGGTTATTTGAAAGAGTCAAATGTTTATTAAAGTAATCGAATTGCTTAGCACTCATTCTTTAGCTAAAATTTAGACCGCGTCGTTGAGCCGGCCGCGTCGCATATCGTAAACTCCCTAATGGTTCAACAGCAGCCAACAGACGTTGAATCAACGTTCGAACATTCATGGTTAAATGTACGACGTCGATTTGTGAACCAATCTCAACGTTGTTTCAACGTTGATTCAACGTTGAATTATGGTTGACGAAATTGGCAACCTAATTTCAACGTTGTTTCAACGTCGAAACAGTAACGTCGATCCAATTTGCACAGTCAACCCTTTTTCAACGTCTATCCAACGTCTGGAAGGTCATTTCCAACGTTGATTCAACGTTGGATAAACGTCGTTTTGTCCGCCGGGGTATTGTAGTATAGAACGTTATAAATCTGTGCCAATTAATGCAGTGGTAACATGCGCTAGTTAAACTCACGTGAACACATATTACGGATCAAATTCCAATGATTTATTTGGCTAGGGATGATTAAAAATCACTGAGAGGCCAGGGTTAAATATACTTTTTAGAAATGATTTTTGTTTCGGCTTAACGTAAAAAAAAGAATAAAAAAAATAGTAAAAAGTGTATTATGAAAATGTATAAAAGAAAATGTATTATAATGTACAAGCGTACTATTAATGCTACTCCAGAGTACTTAAACAGACTATTTATTAAATTTAAATAGCCAACAACATTCGAGGAACACTCGGGGTGCTGATTTAAGTTTAGTAACTCCGAAATACAATAGAGCTACAGAAGCAGGGAGAACTTTTTCTATGACCGCAATAGGCCTCTGGAACAAATTACCTTTAAGTTTCAAATACTTATTATATTACTATCAGAGTAACATCACAAGCATCATATTCACCTGAGAACATTACACCAACACAGAAAAATCATGATTATTAGATAACATTGATATCGAAGGAACTAGATTCTGTTCCGAAATATCACATACTCGAACTGACCAGACCGCGTAGCTCAGTTGGCAGAGCATTGGGCTAGTATTCCAAAGGTCGTAGGTTCGATTCCCACCGTGGTCAGGCATATTTTTCAAGCTTGCCCGGTGTGGATATACACTCAGCACAAGCATAATATATAATTGTAATATAGCTAATGTTCTCTTTTATATAAATGTAATGTCATATATATATACCTCATGTAACATAACCTTTTTAAATAAGTAAACTTAGAAAGTCTGAATATTGATTTATAATATATATATATATATATATATATATATATATATATATATATATATATATATATAAATGTTGTAAAGAGACAATAGATATACTCCCTAATTTTTGTAAATTTTATGAGGGCCACAAGTATCTATCTATCTATCTATCTATCTATCTATCTATCTATCTATCTATCTATCTATCTATCTATCTATCTATCTATCTATCTATCTATCTATCTATCTATCTATCTATCTATCTATCTATCTATCTATCTACCTATATCTATCTATCTATCTATCTATCTATCTATCTATCTATTTATCTATCTATCTATCTATCTATCTATCTATCTGTCTATCTAACATTTAATATGATTGGAGGGATGATCAAATACTTGTGTTTATGTCGAAGTTTATATCCCAGACATAACAGCATGTTAATAACCAACCTCATTCCCAGGCTTTTCCCCTTTTGTTGAGGAAAGACCCCAACCTCGGGAAGACCGCAATTTTCGGGAAGATTTGGCAACAAGTTTTTTTGGTAAAATTTTGGTAAAATCTGAAAGGTTTTAATTATTAATAACCATTTTGGTAAAAATTGTGTGTTTCTTGTTTAATAACGTACTCAATCAAAGTGATAAACAGAACTGCCAAGCCTAAGAAATAAAGCCTTATCATTAGAAAAAACTGCAATACGATGAAAACAGCAAGTATTTCGAGATACCTTTTTGGGCATATTTTTTCTACTATGATGACGTAACTATTGTTGTTTGGCATTATTATGACGTAATTATTTGGGAAGCCGACATTTGGTAAACATTTTCTTAATTTAATAAAATTTAAACAAAAATCTGGTCACACTGCCCACCAGATATTCTTCGTCGTATTCATAAGAGCCATTTGGTGATTTGGGTGTATGGAAAAATGCAAATTGAGAGTTAGATCAGTGAATGATTAGTAGAGAAATGTAAACATTTAGCTTGCCTGAAGCACCAGAGAGGCAATCAGAAATTAAATTAAAGAGCCACTATTAAGCGTTCGCCGCACACAGTGCCTGCCAGAGCATGGCAGAATTTGGGAACAGATCTAACATACTTGAATATAAGTCAAAGTCCTACTTAGTAATTGTGGACTGATTACTCGAAATATCTAGAAATTTGTCTCCTTAAAGACAGGTCAAGTCAAGCTGTCATCAACAGCGAGTTTTCAGGTAAAGCTGTAGACATCCGAATTTTCTGCCGCCATGAATGGAAAACTCAAAAATAAAACAGTATAAATACATGTTTCGCATTCCAATACATCGAGAAACATTCTCAGACTTCAAAAGACATGTTTTGGTTACAACGGGGCATTCCTTTTGAATAATTACCAGTTAATGAAAAATGCCAATAGTTTAAATTATTTCAACAGACTGATAAAAGAACGTGATGATTTGTAAGCTGTTTCTCTATATTCTTCGATCTGTTATTTGTATTTTTATTCTGTATATGTCCGCACATCTCTCGTGGAAATCAATAACTTCTTGCATGGGCGTCAATCCTGGGGGGATAGGGGGGACTTGCCCCCCAGTTTTTGGAGTGGGAGGGACGAATATCTAATTAT
>CACRXK020016707.1:0-11157 GCA_902702795.2 Paramuricea clavata | reverse complement strand
AGTTACTGGCTAATATGTTATTACAGGCACATCTATATTTTGTAATATACAGTATTCATTTGGAATTGACTGTGCAAGTCTGGTTGTAAAAATAAAAGTATTTGGTTGTTTGGGGATGGATTGCTCCCAAAGGTCACCCTCAACCCCATAGACTCACCCAATCAATGTATTATACAGCGTATTGTAAAGTAAACAATGACCATCACGGGGATCTACTACCCCTTGGACATTAAAGTAAACAATGACTATCACGGGGATCTACTACCCCTTGGACATTTAGGATGCCCATCTCAGGGCTCTACTACCCCTTGGGTAAAGTCCAACATGGGGGAACCACGACTCCCTGAGGACATATAATCCCCGAGCCAAAGGCGCGGAGCGCCGTTTCGAGCGTAAGCCGGAGGCGAGGGTACTAATTCCCCCGGCTATTTACACCCGGGGAAACGAAAGCATTAGCCAAGTCTAAAGTTCATCAATGAGCGCGGGCGTCGGTCACCAACGATGTTGAGTGGGAGGTCATCCTCACTGATCTCAAAAATATGGCTGATTGCTTGTAGGAGTGGGATGAGCAAGATTTCAATTTTAAAAGACATATATTTGGAAAATCGTTTCATACATAACAAGCTTGAAGCAATTTTGTTTGAAGAAATGAGAAGAATTGATTTACTATAGGAAATCCGCAAATATACGGAAAATAGGAAATCCGCAAATATAATATTTAATGTTTAGTATGTTTACGAATTTTGTTGCTTTAAACTTTTTGCCTAAAAGTAAAAACATGAACTGTTTTCCTTTTCAACAAAGCTCTAAGTTTCATAAATTACCGTTTAATTTGAGGAAAATCTTAAAATGTAAAGGAGAACAAATTGATTTGAAGACTGAACTGAAATTACCTAACAATTTGTTTTATTTGTAACTTATTATGTTTTATTATTAGGTTATCGGCAAATGAACTCTAGTTGATGATGAATGAACATTTCAAAATATTTTACGAAGCGTTTCAAGTTAAATTTTACATTAAATGAAAGCTCACAAAATGAAAAATAATATTATTTCGGAAATTTAATCGTGTTGTCATGGCAACACTTGAGCGCGAGCCTGCGTTCAGTGGGCCATTCTGAATGCACTTCATTTCAATTTAATGTTTGGAGAATATTGGCGAGGGGTTACTGCATGCATGTATTTCTAGTCCCCGAGCCGACGGCGCGAAGCGCCGTGCGAGGGTACTAATCCCCCCCGGCTATTTACACCCGGGCGGTGGTCATCCTCACCGATCTCAAGAATATGGCGGACTGTCATGAATAGCGGACACTGATTGATCCAATTTAAAGTTTGCATTATAACGACTGCATGACGACTGACAGTGTGACCAGATTTGGTAATTTTAATTACTTTTGGTAATATTTCGTGATTTTTCTGACTTTTTTGGTAATTGAAAATTTTTGGTAATTTTTTTAGTAATTTCTCTTAAAGTTAGTAATATTTTGGTTATCGCATGAAATTCAACCAAATACGCCATAATGACACAACCTGTTATTCAAAAATCCATTGAGAACAGTTACATGTCCATGCCTGCAAAGCTGTACATCCAAATTGCAAGCTACAGGCCCAAGCTGTCCAGCTGAATCGACGGAATCCTGCTGATCTTCACCCTGTGATGATTGCGTGCTAAGGGGCCCGGGCCCATTCAATACCCGGGCCCAATCATCGCGGCGCCATATTTGCATTTTGCACAAATTCAATCAACTGTACAAGTGAGATGTGTGATGGAAAGCGTTTTACTGATTTTGTTTTACTGAGATGTTTTATTGATTTTCAGACCACTTTAGTTGACAGCAGAAATTTAGTAATTTTTTATGCGTTTTGGTAATTTTTTGCATGCTTATTTAGTAATTGCCTTGCAAAATATCTGGTCACACTCACACTGTCAGACGACAGCGAAATAGCAAACATTTCTTGATTGGATGATTGATAAATTTCTTGCAAATATATTTCATTTTTGCTCGCATTTTTGCACGATTTTGTAAATTTCAATAGCTTACTCAGAAAGAAAGGCGAAAGAATCGGCTAAAAGAAGGGAGCCGACGTTAACGAAGGTAAGTTTGTTTTAAATATTGATTTTATAATTGCTTTAAAACCCGACGGCCTTTGCGTATATGAAACAGCTAAACAAGACAGTATATAATTTCAGTGCATCTTTAATGTTGATTTCCTTTTTTATGATATTGAATTTTTTCAATAAAAAAGAAAGCAAAGTTATTTGCATGCTAGAATTTTAAATCATTTTATTGCAAACTCAAAGTTTATCGATAAAGCCATTTAAGCCTACGGAAGTTTAATAGTTTTATAAAGAACACTTTAAAACGTTTTGCGAAGCGTTTGTGGTTGAATTTTACCTTAAATTGAAGCTTATATTACGTATAATAACATACCTAACATATAAATGTTGGGAAATTGATAATTTTGTAATTAAAAGTGATGTTTTTAGGCAATTTTTCATTTGTAAGAATATTCTTAAAAAATTATCGTGTTACCATGACAACTACTTTAGATACTTTTGTCAGCAAGGCGAGGGTTTCTGCATGCATGTATTTTCTAGTTATATCATAATCATATTGCTGTAATAGTGAGTCTGTGGGGCGACACTTTGGCCACAGTTTAAAGTGTAATCGGAGCATTTCTCCTCGACAACCCTTCTCCCACAACATTGTGTGTGTCATAGCTGTTTTCTTAATTAATTGTCTTAGAATATTTGCTTAACGAATTGGTGCATTAAATGAAAATATAAATAGTTGTCGAATAAAATGCAATATTTTGGATGCCGAAATGTAAACAAAGCCTTTGTTTACATACGGACTGTACCACATCTTTAAAATAACCCATCAACATTATTATGCTCAACTGATAAATTAATACAAATATGACACTGTACAGTTTGCGGTAACTTTAAAATATGCACTTCAGAGGCCTGTGGTTTAAACTCGTTTAGCACTATTAACCACAAGTTAAATACTAAGCCCATGTTTTGGGTTATACTGTATGTGTTTGTGAATGACAGTTAAACTTTATTTAAATATACAAGCCAATGGAATGTTTGATTGAAGATTTTTTGTTATTCGAAGGTTAAGGGCTATAACTGGCTCATAAACAATAGGCCTCTGTTGTCAATTGTAACCCTGACCCCTGGAAGATGTGCGGATTTTACGTGACTGTAATTTACTAATTTTGACATTGAAGAAGAGAACTATAACAAACATTTTGAGAGTCAAGTAGTGTAAAGTAAAAGTTTGGTTTTGTAAGTTTTGTTTTAGTTTATGATATATAGTACAAATAGTATACAAGAAAGCCAACATGAGCTCCACGTTTTTGAAAAAAATAGTTTTTAAAAAAGTTTTAAAAAATTTTAAAAGAGTTTTAAAAAGCAAGAAAAGTTTAAAAAGTTAGATTTTTAAAAAGTTAAAAACATTTAAAAAGTTAAAAAGGTTAGGGTTAGGGGTTAGTGGTTAGTGGTTAGAAGTTAGTGGTTAGAGTTGGGGTTAGGATTAGTGTTAGGTGCCGCGAATTTATTATTATGATAAATTCAAAATTTGCCGCGAATTGATCATAATGATAAATTCGGACGTGTTTAAGAATTTACTCATATAGTAAATTCAAAGGTGGAGCTCATGCCGAAGAAAGCATGTTAAGAGTTTGGTACATGTATATAACCATCGCAATCATGTCACCATTTTGATGAATTGAAGTCATTGCAAATAATGGCATGACAGTGGTTGTGCTTTTTTGGCAGAGTTGGAATTTTGTGTATTTCTATTCTATGATATCAGCTTTTGCAACATGAGAATGCACTAATGTGAATATGTGCCATATACTCCTACCATGTATTTTAAGTGATTAGGCATATGAAACATATGATAATGTGAAATGGTGACACCATGCGTTGCAATGGCTATATACCAAACCCTTAACATCATTTCGTGTATACTATTTGTATTATATCATAAACTAAAACAAAACTTACAAAACCAAACTTTTTACACTACTTGACTCTCAAAATGTTTGTTATTGTTCCATTCTTGAATGTCAAAATTCCTATAAATACTGTTTACTATATATTTATATGTCCAGACCATGTGACATGATAGTACTTGCATACTGCTGGTTAAGGTACACATTGCCAAAATCACAGGTAAAAAACCAAGAAGTCAGATTTCTGCATATCTCTATTCTGTGCTGATATGCTGCTGTTTCAAAATAATTTCGACAAAATGTTTGCTGTGGATGAAGAATGGGAAAGTTTACAAAGAATGGAAAGTTTAATAGGAACAGTACAGACCTTTCATGAAGTCATGGCCAAACAACTACCAATTTGCCCCACTTGATATAAACTCAGTAATGTGGGGGTCTTGCCTTTCTCAATAAAACCCGAAATATACACTGTATTCATATTAATTGTAAAGATATGACCACCATCAAGCCAGCGAAGTTCATTGGCTGACACTCTGAACCTCAAACACTATTATATAATGCACGAGTCAATGTAAACCCCGAGATTTGACTTTGACATTGTCCTAATGTTCGCAAATGCCCCACATCCTGGGGAAGATCAAAGGTTCCAAATGTCAAAAAATGTCCCCGCACCTGGAGCCTTTGCCTGTAAATTAAGAGTTTTTAATTAAACACTGCTAAACTAGTTTACTTTTACAAATAACTATCTATGGACTGCAATGAACTACTACGGATTTCATTTGAAAAACATTTGGCACACGAAACAAAGATAATACATAGATGATAAATCGCCACTTGAGATGAACAACCGCTGAAAAATCGACAACTGGCCCATTACTAATCCCTATCAAATCCCCATACCCTGAGGATAAATATTAAAATTCTAAAAGCTTCAAATCCCCCACGACCTTGGGAGTGTTTTCTGAACTAAGCCCCTACCAATCCCCAATTAACCCCTCCTGGGGCGAGGGTTTCCTCATAACCTCTGCTAAAAATTATAAACCAGACTTCGGAGTGAAACATAAGGCACTAAAATTAAAAAATATAGCTTCATCTAAAATCCACATTTTCCGACCGCCATAATGGCGCCATTTCATTAGTCGAGAATTACTGATTCCGGTTTTTAGTATGGGTTTTACAGATTCCGGCTTTTACAATTCCGGGCTTTACAGATTCCGGCTTTTAAAATCCACATTTTCCGACCGCCATAATGGCGCCATTTCATTAGTCGAGAATTACTGATTCCGGTTTTTAGTATAACAGATTCCGGCTTTTGCAATTCCATGTTTTACAGATTCCGACTTTTACAGATTCCAGCTTATACAATACCATGTTTTACAGATTCCGGCTTTTACAATTTCCATGTTTTACAGATTCCGGCTTTTACAATTCCGTGTTTTACAGATTCCGGCATCACAAATTCCGACTTTTTACAATTTCCATGTTTTACAGATTCCGGCTTTTACAATTCCGGGTTTTACAGATTCCGGCTTTTACAATTCCGGGTATCACAAATTCCGACTTTTTACAATTTCCATGTTTTACAGATTCCGGCTTTTACAATTCCGGGTTTTCGCATTCCCCATTCTATTCCGCGATTCCCCGTTCCGTGTTTTACAGGTAGCCTATATAAATTGGTCATAATTGGAGATATACTATTGTTCGAGTCAGGATTCGAGCCAGGACTCGAGCCAGCACTTGACAATTCCGGGTATCACAAATTCCGACTTTTTACAATTTCCATGTTTTACAGATTCCGGCTTTTACAATTCCGGGTTTTCGCATTCCCCATTCTATTCCGCGATTCCCCGTTCCGTGTTTTACAGGTAGCCTATATAAATTGGTCATAATTGGAGATATACTATTGTTCGAGTCAGGATTCGAGCCAGGACTCGAGCCAGCACTTGAGTCAGGACTCGAGTCAATGACTCGATCAAGAAAATGCGAAAATACGAGGAATTGCCATTACTCAGTGTTTTTATTTCATAAGACACGTTACGCACGCTAGCTAAACGTTCTACTACTATACCTACTAGCAAACAAACTCTGGATTAATTAAATTTGGTAATACTGTTAATTAATTTGGTGATATTGGTATCTATTACAGAAATATAGGGCAGGGGAGAATTATCTTACTCTTTGGTGAATGCTAAGTGGCAAACAATGAGCGGCAACAAGTATCTGTTTTGCAAATTGCGAGAGACTTGAAGTCTCAGACTTCTGGTGATGGGCAATACCAACTGTTTTAGTTCGATAAAATACTGGCCGGGTATTTCCCTATTTTGGATATCGATATTTGTTCGATATATCAAAAACAAACAACAACAATGGTATTGACTATTGTTTAATTCACAGCCTTCTCTTGTTCGTATATGGAGACTGGTATGATTGCCGCCACGCCGACACCTGTGCGTGCTTAAGAGGCTGTCTCTCTAAAACCCGACCACTCATTTCTCGACGGAAATTAAAATACCTTGATATTTCGCCCATAAGCTACACATTATACAGATATAACTGTAAACCACTCCGGAATCTTTGATTACACAGTACTTTTAAAATTTTAATAAATTTTGAATTTCTACTTGTTGGTTGGGCTTTAGCGAACAAATTTTGAATGCCAAATTGAAAATTGTCCGAAAATTGTCCGTCTTAAAGCAGATTTCACGGAATTAATAAGCAACAGTTACTACTTAAATACTGCAAAAGAATTTAAATATGTTATCGTTGTGCTTGATAAATATTTTAAGCGAACCGATGCACTGCTTTGAGACACAATTTTCCAGAAATGGCACCTAAGTTAGATTCCTGGCTATAATCCAGCAAAAGTACAAGGATGAAATTAACAAATTCAAAGCAAATGTCTGTTACTTACCCAAAAGCGAACGAGAATTTGGTCATGGAATTTAGTCAATTTCTACTTCCGTTGGTTTAAATCTGTCGAGAATCTCCGCCCAGCACTTTATACATTTTTCCAATTTCCAGCTTTTAATTTGCAAGAAACTCTTGTAAAATTTATATTTTCCGAAAAAGGATGTTCTCTATCTAAATGTAGAAGTATTAGAACTTAATTTCGAAAGGTAATAGCTTATTTATGTAATGTATATATTAAGTCAAGTAAGCAATATTTCACAAAGTAAGCAATATTTCAGTATTTCAAGTAAGCAATATTTCACATAAGGGGAAACCCCAGCTATTTTGACGGCATTGCTATAAAAAGAGTCTCACGAAATGAACAGTTTATATCACAGGGACCCAATCTCTGAACGTTCTATATACTTTGAATATTATTTATACGGAATATTTAAAATTAACCGTTATTATTATACATCGTAGTTGGGAAAAGCAATTTGATTGGCTAAGAGCTTACAGTTAAATCGCGCAATCACGCAACCTACACAAAATTAAGTTATCTACTTATCTGCCAGCAGACAACTCAGTTATCTGCTAGCAGATAACTGAATTTTGTGTAGGTTGCGTGAGGTTGAATGAGTGTACATTTCAAATGAGTGTACATTTCAATTTTCAAATAAATGTACATTTCATAATTGTAATGTTTACTTTTAACAAGTAAATATTTTAATACGTTAACATGTTAACGATAATATGTTTGTTTTATATTTGTAATTAATTTAACTGTTGGACTTCCGGAGTTTGAACAGCTTTGCCAGAAATCATATTGAATATAACGCTTACCGAGACCTTGATACTTTTGCATATCGCAAAAACCGAATTAAATAATTGTTTTATTATACATTTGAAGAATAATAAACATAGTATTAAAATACTATGTTTATTATTCTTCAAATGTATAATAAAACAATTATTGAATTCGGTTTTTGCGATATGCAAAATTATTAAGGTCTCGGTAAGCGTTATCAGCCTCGCCTTCGGCTCGGCTGATAACGCTTACCTCGACCTTGATAATTCCGCATATCACAAAAACCTCATCCAATAATTGTTAATTTAATAACGAAATAATTTAAAAAAATATTAACAATATATGTAAAAAATATATCTCACTTGTTAATAGAATATTTGTTTTGGTGTAAATAGGTAATGGGACAAGTACTGGTGTGAGACATTGTATAACCTAAATAATTAGAGGACCAGCAGGGCCGCCGAAAGGGGGGGGGGCGGGGGGTTGTCAAATTGCCCCAGGCCCCGAGGTGCTGGGGGCCCCTGAAAAATTTTTGTTGGGCCCCAGTCTTTTTTGTGTGTTAAATAGTTCCGCGCAAAGGACAAGAGATCTCAACCTCGTACCCAGGGCATTTTACCTCCGCGGCGTCGGCGAAAATGGCCCTGGCCTCGGCCGGTCAGTTATGCAACATGATTGGTTAGCCGGCAAGCCAAATTAATTCGCGTGATAATAATTTTTCCATGTAATTTCAAATCAACAAGAAGCGATTTGTGAAATCTCAAAACTTTCGAAGTTAATATTGCAGATTTTTCGTTCAAATATGGCTTTTATTGAAGGTAAGCAGCAATTTAAACATATTTGGTATTTGTATGCTTATTTATCTATTTATATAATTGGACACATGCTGTTCTGATGACATACATGTATTATTTATAAGACGTATTAATCAGAGCTGAACTTATTATAAATACTGATATGGAAATTTGATACATCATGCATGGTATTTGTATTTGATGTCACAAAGATACAAAACATAGCTTATTTAACTATGTGCAAGATAAATGTATGTGAAACAGACAACACGATACAAACAGTTTGGCTTCTTTATAATACTGATTACTGGGTGTATCAGGTCTACTGTAGTCAGCACCCAAACTGAAACAAACCGGTCACATTGCGCCGATTGGCACTTGGCAGTAGACGATGTACTCGATTTCTATAAAGTGAACACGTTGCATGCTTAATTGCAGCGACAGAACTCATCACAATGATCAAATAGCTATAAAGAAAAGATAACACGTCTGACAGTATAAACAAAGGCACAAATTGGTATTAACTAAATATTTTTATACTGATGGTCTTTGTCATTTTATGTATGAAACATGTGTATATTTAGAAATTCACATCATGTGCTCGGCCAACTGAACATGCAGTGGCGTAGCTAGCGGTCATGCTGGTCAAAAATTTTCCCAAAAATAAATCATTTCTTTCCGCTAAAATTCAAATTCAAATCTTCTAGCTTTTCGAAATTTCACAAGTACTTTAGACAAGATTTCGCTATATTATGTCATTTTCGGCAAAATATTGCTCATTTGCATAGGTTACCTAGCAACAAACATGGCGAGTTCGTGTGAATTTCGTGTGTACAGCATGTTCCACGCATTTCGCGGTCTAGTCATGCCCTCTGAAATCAGCATGACCAAGTAATATATTTTATAGTAGAAATACTGGCAATCTGATTGGATAATGGCAACTGCGCATGCTCAAACGCGCTGTTTCGCAACATCTAGTCATGCTCATTTTCGAGAGCATGACTTGAGCCTTTGTCCTTTGATACAGTCTTTCTGTTCGAGATAATTCACGCTCGAATTAGTCGAATACTCCGTTCAGGTGTCAACTGATCAAGGTAAGTGATTTCGTATTGTATTAATTTGCATTTTAATGGCTTCAGGAAGCGTGACGCTTCCACAGAGGCAGATATTATAAGTGATATGCTGATCTGAAGAAAACTTTCTCTGCTCGTCAATCAGACGAGCAAAATATAATTGTAACACAACGGCCAATGCCGAATTTATACAATCGACCACTGGAGATAGAAGCTTTCAGGAGAGTTGGTACACAAAGAAAGATTGGCTTTGTGGTAGTTTTAATACTTGTTTATATGCACCTATGTTTATACTTTTATATATGCACCATGTTTATATGCACCTATCAATGTTAAATTAAGCCCCAGAGGTGGGGGATCGGGCATATGTGGGGTACTGGGGCATTTGATTTTTTGAGCAAATTTTCAATCAAATGCCCCACCTTCGGGCAATAAATATTGGTCAAATATCCAAACCATTTTCCAATAAATTGCAATAAATACTATATTAATAAAAGTCATTTGGTTCAAGTTGCCCTAACTCAGGCCCAAAATGCTAATCAAAATCCCCAGGGTGGGGATGCAATTGATTATAAAATACCCCACATATGTCCGACTCCCCTCAGGGGCTTAACATTGATAGGTGCATTATTATAGTCCATTGAAATTATATCGGGGAATATTAGATTTACAGGGGAAATATCTACATGAAAGTGGTGACCTCAAAATAAAATTTAATTAATATTTCTTTTACTATAATTACCAATACCAGAGTTATACGTCTGTGTTCTAAAAGCTCACTCACACTTAATGAGTGGAGGTTCAATCTGAGCTTACTGTAACTTGAGTGTCAATGTTGTTTTTGAATAGGTGGAGGGTGAGTAGTCACATATATTAGTAAGGTTCGATACTAACTCCCCAGCTTTGCCAAAACAGCAATAACACTCAAGAGAAGCTTAGATCGAACCTCCACTCATTGAGTGTGTGAATGAGTGAGCTTTTAGCTAGAATACAGGCGATAGGGGAAATATATACAGATCCACTCAAATGTGGTGACTCATGATATAACCATTCCTGGGGAGATAACCACTTGACTTAAATGTGGTGACCCCCAAATATAATTTTATATCTTGCTTTTGCTATAAGGTCTATTAATTTTTTAATAAAATGACCAGAGTTATAAGGGAAATATCCACTCAATGCGGTGAGCCCATGATACAACTCTTCCTGGGGAGATATTAAACCACTTGAATGTGGTGACACCAAAATAGAATTTCATATCTTTCTTTTACTATAAGTTTTATTTTTTATATTTAGATGACCAGAGTTATAGGGGGAATATCCACTCAAATGTGATAGCTCATGATATAACTTTTCCTGAGGAGATAACCACTTGACTTGAATGTCATTGTGGTGACCCTAAAATTGCTTAGATTGCTATGAGGTGTATTAAGTTTTTTATTAGATGACCAGTGTTATAAGGGAAATATCCACTCAAATGTGGTGAGCCCATGATACAACTCTTCCTGGGGAGATAACCACTTGAATGTGGTAACTCCAAAATATAATTTCATATATTTCTTTTACTATAAGTTTTATTTTTTTATTAGATGACCAGTGTTATATGGCAAATATCCACTCAAATGTGGTG
>CACRXK020016706.1:0-11157 GCA_902702795.2 Paramuricea clavata | reverse complement strand
GGGGGCTGAAGATGTCTTGAAAAAAGCTCATATTTTTACAGGGCTCCTGTTGAGGATATTGGTAAATTTTCGATGACCCCCTCCAAGATTTTAAAATTTTCAATGCTCCCCCCCAAAATCCGAAATCGAAGGAGTACAATCCGGAATTCTCTCTTATCGCAGATACAAATTGCAGTTCCTCAAGATGTTTGATATACTCAAGCACGTGCTTCTCCTCAACAAAAATACTGACTTGCTGCTTCTTTCACCTCACTATCGCCAGATGAAATGGCACCGTCTTTAAAAAAACATTTTAAATTGGCTCTAGGGGTGAAAATATCAACAGATTGTTGTCCATCATAGTCGGAGTCTTGAACACGTTCATGTAGTGGCCGGGATTTCCTGGATCAGGGTAATGTGCTTGAACCCTAGAGAACCTCGTCCCCACCCAACGTATCTCCTGGCATTTGTTGCAAATTTCTTTGCTTGCCTGTCAAAAATGCATGCAAAAGCAAGCGCCAGTATGCCTCAATTATATTGTCTTTAATTTTAATCCCGTTTGTACTAAATATCCAATGAACATAGAATATATCATTCTTACAAATCGTATGCTTTTTTATTTTGGAACTGCTACTTTTTGGCGGGTAAATTACGTCACAAACCTGGCGCCAAAAAATTAAAAATAAGCTATAGGTGATTTCATGTATCCATTTAGAAGAGCAGACTAAGGATATATATCTTAAAACTAAAATCGGTTTTGAAATACAACCATCAGGGACGTAGCGAAGCATCCGAAGTTGGGGGGGGGGGGGTGGCAGAGGATTTTACCTGAAATTTGAATTTCAATGTTAAAAATTTACCTGAAGTGTAATAATTATAATAAACCTTTTTTTGATTGATTTGCACTGTCATACTAAGTTTTGGGAGAAAAGGGGGGTCTGTGGGTCCCCCAGAAAATTTTTTACATTTTTGAAGCTCTAGAACTGAATTTATGGCGTTTTCTAAGGCAAATAAATTGGATGTAAATTGACTGTATTTTACAAAAATGGTTATCAATTCACAAAAATAATTACTTTAGTACGCAAATTTTACCTGAAAATGTCAAAATTTTAACTTGAATTTTACATAATTTTTTCGTGAATTTGTTTGTGACGTATTTTACTCGCCAAAAAGTAACAATTCCTAAAACAAAAAACATACGATTTGTAAGAACGATATGTTCTATATTCACGGAAAATTTGGTAGAAACAGATTGAAAATTTCAGAAGTTGAAGCATATTGGTGCTTTTGCACCCATATTTGACAGGCGTGTTGCAGCCTTCTTTTACGTATTCCATGTGGAGCTCCCCATGCCAGTTAATATAGAATAGATGGTTTGGAAATTATTAGAATAGCAATATATTCGTGTTCTGCCCGACGAATTTCTTTTGAAAGAGATTGATTTTACGCTATGTGAATATGAATATATGAATATACACCCCCCCCCCCCCAAATTATCGCGTCTACCTACGGCCCTGGCCATTTCTGATTTTTGCTTTATAGCCGAAATTTTGCCTATTAAATATAGTCTAGGACCTGTATATGAGTTTGTATGCGTTTCATTTAGCACAGGTAATCTCAACTGTTTTAGGGTAAAATGACCATGGCGGTCAACATGGCATATGTGCCAAAACCTGAATCCGGGACGAAAGTCCTGAAAATGACCCCGCCCTGAAACGGCAGTGTCGACATAGCTCTAACTTCAGAAAACAAAAAGCGATAGTCTTTCTGAAGTGCTTATAGTATTTAGAAGGGTTGCTTTTAGTGTGGTCATTGGAAGAAAAAAATTGTCTAAGTATAATATTTTACAAGAAAATGACCATGCACCACCCAAGGTAAATTGCTAATTATGCATAAAATAACTAATATGCCTGGCAGAAATTAAATATTCTTATTTCCTAAAAAAAATTATCATGGGGTGAAAAACTATGCTTAAATTAATATAAATATTGTTGATATCATAAGGATTGTCATTGTTTTCTTTAAATATAATAAATTTTATTTCACTTACCCCCCACGAAAACACATTTCAAGCATATTTTGCCGTCTTGTTTGCTTTTTATCGCCGAATCTCGCAAATATCATCCAGTTATTGTACTTTTATATAATCATAAATGGCTGACGAAAATTTCAAAGAAGGTTTCATCCACTTTTGAAACAGTGCAGTGTATTTTATCTTCGATATTGTGTCCTTCAATATTTCGTTAAATTGCCGCCATTTTAATGGCTCGCCGCTTCTCTGCCCGATAAATGCCACTTCTTCGTTTTCATATGTATTTAGATTACATTATCCAAGAGTATTTCTTTGTAGAATAGTCCCAATCCAAAAATTGGAAATATTATATGTACTTGGGAGGAAAAAACCTCCCAATTAAAATAGTTGTCCTGTCAGAATTCAAAAGAAGTAATTTAAAAGTCACGCGCAAGTTCGCGAAAACACCTCGTGGGTTACATAACAGGGGGAAGTGAATATTTTCACGAAACGTTTGTTCGCCACCACAGCAACCTAACTAAGTACATTATATTTATTGTATATTTGTGATTTATGAAAAAAAAATATATTTGCGTACTTTTATCATCAATTATAAAAATACAAAAAATATAATACAATTAGTTAGGTTGCTGTGGTGGCGAACAAACGTTTCGTGAAAATATTCACTCCCGTTATGTAACCCACGAGGTGTTTTCGCGAACTTGCGCGTGACTTTTAAATTACTTCTTTTGAATTCTGACAGGACAACTATTATGGGAGGTTTTTTCCTCCCAAGTACAAATAATATTTCCAATTTTTGGATTGGGACTATTCTACAATGAAGTACTCTTGGATAATGTAATCTAAATACATATGAAAACGAAGAAGTGGCATTTATCGGGCAGAGAAGCGGCGAGCCATTAAAATGGCGGCAATTTGATGAAATATCGAAGGACACAATATCGAAGATAAAATACACTGCACTGTTTCAAAAGTGGATGAAACCTTCTTTGAAATCTTCGTCAGCCATTTATGATTATGTAAAAGTACAACAACTGGATGATATTTGCGAGATTCTGCGATAAAAAGCAAACAAGACGGCAAAATATGGCTGAAATGTGTTTTCGTGGGGGGTAAGCGAAATAAAATGTATTATATTTAAAGAAAACAATGACAATCCTTATGATATCAACAATATTTATATTAAATTAAGCATAGTTTTTCACCCCATGATAATTTTTTTTAGGAGATAAGAATATTTAATTTCTGCCACGCATATTAGTTATTTTATGCATAATCAGCAATTTACCTGGGGTGGTGCATGGTCATTTTCTTGTAAAATATTATACTTAGACAAATTTTTTCTTCCAATGACCACCCCTAAAAGCAACACTTTTAAACACTATAAGCACTTCAGAAAGACTATCGCTTTTTGTTTTCTGAAGTTAGAGCTATGTCGACACTGCCGTTTCAGGGCGGGGTCATTTTCAGGACTTTCGTCCCGGATTCAGGTTTTGGCACATATGCCATGTTGACCGCCATGGTCATTTTACCCTAAAACAGTTGAGATTACCTGTGCTAAATGAAACGCATACAAACTCATATACAGGTCCTAGACTAATACTATGATGGCAAAAACTGTAAAATCTCATGTTTTCTTATAGGAAAAATAAACTATATCACTAGAACGTTCGCAAAGAAAATATATATAAGACAATTAAGCGAATTCTATGATCTTTTTAATGCTCAGTAAAAATGCAGAAATGACTAAATAATTTTAAATGCTATTAAGTACCCATTTTCCCAACTTTAACCGTCTTCAATTCAAAACCGGCTTGAAAAATCGCACTGGTCACTTAATTGTCTTATAGCCTATATCCTTTTTTGCGAGCTTTCTAGTGCCCCAGTATACTAGTGGTATTATTTATTTTTCGTATAAGAGAACATGAGATTTTACATTTTTTGCCAATAATAGTATCAATTTAATAGGTAATATTTTAAAATTCTCAAATTTCCGGCTATAAAGCAAAAATCAGAAGTGGTGGTAAGTGGTAGCACATATAGTCTTTTTCACCAATGCTTAAACTATAAGAAACCCAGCAGCTTCTAACATAAAGTTGCCATCAAACTCTCTTTCTTGAGAGGCACTTTTTGCACATTTGGCGGTTTTGGCCGGCCGACTAGCTTGAACCATTCGTTGACAGTTAACTATAATTTATCTATAGAAAATAATGAAGTCTTTACTGAATCGTGCACTGTGACTTATTTCAATACATTGAAATCATCCACATGCATTACATATATACTAGCGCTGTTGTTTATAAAGGCAATATTAGGCAATGTTGAATGCACCTTTCAGCGCAATTAGTTCTGACCGCTATAGCCAAGTGGTGTAGAATTTCTCTCGCAGAAAACTCGTGTAAACGTAATTTATTGTGGAATATTTGACTTCAAGCTAGCATTGTGTCAATGTAAATGCATATAGAAATTTGAATTTATTTTTGAATTTATTAGATTTGTCACATAAATCACACAATCACAGATAATAATTTACAGAGGTCAAAAAAGTATTAATTTACAAAATGGTAATAATAACAGTTTACAAGAGTAGGTATTTATGTGACGAGGAGGTTTGATGAGAAACCACTTGGCTTATTATGTATGTGTAACAAACCTCCTCTTGTGTTAGATTTATCTCAATGATAATTATATGAACAAAATTGGTTTTATTAATTAACTATAATATAAGACGAGCAGAGATGCTTTTTCATTTTTATGGTAAATGGAATATGATAGATCGTAGATCCTCCAAGTGATGACAATGAGGAGTATCCGGGTGATGTATCGCATTTTGATGCGTTCGAGCCCTTGTATGAGGATGATGTTAGAAAGCTTGTTGTGGACTCGCACAAAAAATCATGTTACCTTGATCCAGTGCCAACAGATTTCTTGGTGAAATGTCTGGATGTGTTACTTCCTGTGATTACAAAAATAATCAATATCTCACTTGAAACTGGGCACTTTCCTAGAGACTGGAAGGAAGCTATCATTCTTCCCATATTAAAAAAGTCTGGGCTGGAGTCCGCTTTTGAAAATCTTCGTCCCATCAGTAATTTAGCATATATTTCAAAGCTTATTGAACGAGCAGTATATAATCAAACGCACGATCATATCCTTCGATGTGGCTTTTATCCAGTTTTGCAATCTGCTTACCGGCGGTATCACTCCACAGAGACTGCGTTACTCAAAGTACTCAATGACATTTTGTTGAGCATGAACAGTCAACGTGTCACTCTCTTGGTTCTTCTGGACCTAAGTTCCGCTTTTGACACAATTGATCATGGAATTTTGCTGGAACGGTTAAGGTCAAAATTTGGAATACGTGGAACAGTTCTCAGTTGGTTTTCTTCCTATTTGTCTGGTCGAAGTCAACGTGTTATGCTAAATGGTACCCTTTCTGATTCATCTGATTTGAACTTTGGTGTCCCGCAGGGTTCGTGTTTGGGGCCTCTTCTTTTTATATTATATGCCTCCAAACTGTTCGATGTTATTAACAATCACTCGCCAGATTTACATGGTTTTGCTGATGACACTCAGTTGTATGTGTCATTCAAACCTGACTACCCATGCGATCAATGTGAAGCGATCTCGGTAATGGAAAGCTGTGTCAACGATCTTCGGAAATGGATGATTCAAGATAAATTGAAACTAAATGACGGTAAAACTGAACTGTTAATAATTGGATCTAAGCAGCAACTGCAGAAACTTAACCCATGCCATGTACATGTCGGGAATGCTGATGTCCTTCCTGTACCAATAGCTCGTGATCTAGGAGTTTGGCTTGATTCAAATTTAAAAATGTCATGTCATATAACAAAGACATGTGGTGCCGCATTCTATTGGCTTCACAACATCAAACGCATCAGCAAGTTTTTATCTCGGGAAAATCTGTTGACTGTTATACACGCCTTTGTTACAAGTCGACTAGATTATTGTAATGGTCTCCTGTATGGTTTACCAAATACTGAACTGATTAAGTTGCAGAGGGTTCAAAACGCCGCTGCAAGATTAGTGACTTCAACACGAAAATACGATCACATTACACCTATATTACGTGAACTACACTGGTTACCTGTGAAGTTCAGGATCCATTTTAAACTGCTATTGCTTACTTTTAAAGCTTTACATGGAATGGCTCCAAAGTACATAGTAGATCTACTCGTTGTTAAAGTGGAAGGAAACTACCTTTTACGCTCTAATGATAGCATAATGCTAGAGTTCCCTAAGGGTAAATTTTTACGGTCATTTGGCGACCGATCTTTCACTATGGCAGCTCCGAAACTTTGGAATAAAGAAGTGGACCTTGATATTTAATTGAAAATTGCCGTAGATTTGTTCTTGGAGTTGCAATGTAAAATTCATTAGCTCTCCTAGTATTATAATTATGTACTTGCCGTTTTAAAAGAAATAGGTTTTCAAAATGGTCTGGTAAGAGATTGTTCATGTACAAGAACATAAATTGGCCAGTTTGTAATTTACAAAGGTCGTGAAATTTTAGTAATAATTCTGACAATACGTTTTTGAAGAATTACCAAACGAGTTAAATTGGATGCATACGTATAGATGCCCACACTATATTGCAATATTGCAAATAGAGATACACCATCGAGCAGTAAAGAGTTAACAGTGATTGTTTTAACAGAAAAAAGCTAGATTTGCGTATAATAATAATTATTCCTATCGATTTGGAAATCTTATTTGACACATGATTAATGTGAGATTTCCAAGTGAGATGCTCATCTAGAATGACACCTAAGAAAACAATTTCATTTGTTTGAATGAGTTCTCTGTTATTAAGTACTATTTTAAAGTTTGTTTGTTGATTTTTTGTCTAGGTTTGAATATTATAAATTTTGTTTTATCAAGATTTAAGGACAATTTGTTCGCTCTGAGCCAAATCGAAAATTTTTGTAGCTCTCCGTTTGTCACATTAACCAACTTCGTATCGTCAGCAAGAAGGATTAGTTTCGCAACATCAGAAACATTACATATGTCGTTGATATATATATATATATATATATATATATATATATATATATATATGTATATATATATATATATATATATATATATATATATATAAATATATATAAACATCAGTGGCCCTAAAATGGATCCCTGTGGAACTCCACAGGTTATAGATTTAAAGGCAGAGCATGAGTTATTAAACTGAACAAATTGTTTTCGGTCAGAAAAGTAACTTTTTATCCAGTTCAATGCTATGCCACGTACACCACAATATTCCAATTTCTCAAAAAGAATATCATGGTCCACCGTGTCAAAAGCTTTGGATAGGTCCAGGAAAATTCCAACAGCATATTCTTTTTGTCGATTGCTTCTGAGATTCTATCATATAAACCAACAAGGGCTAATGAAGTTGAGTGACCTTTTCTAAAACCGTATTGATTTACACATAAAATTTTGTGTGTATTCAAATAGCTAAATAATCGTTTATACAATACTTTTTCCAAAATCTTTGAGAAAGCAGGTAATATGGAAATATAGGTCTATAATTATTGTCAAATAGTTTATTCTCTGCCTTGTATAAAGGAATAACTCTCGCTATTTTCATTTCATCCGGAACGAAACCATTAGCTAAAGACAAATTTACAATGTGTGTTAAAGGCCCTGAAATTAAGTCAATAGATAATTTGATAGCAGACATTGAAATGTTGTCATAACCAATGGCCTTTCCAGATGGAAAAGCTTTAGCGATATGTTTTATTTCATTTTTTAAGACCGGTTCAAACTTGAAATGTACTGAACATGGCTTGTGTTTTATACAGCCTGATGTCGGTTGAAATCTTTCATTCTCCTAAGGGCCGGAGCTAGGGGGGGGGGGGTGGTTCTATTCCAAGCTTCAGTCGGCAGGACTGCTATTTCAGTCGGCAGGAAAAAATATTTTTGACGAATAGAACTACTACCGATATGATTTTCACCTGTTATATAAGAAACGGAGATTTTGGTTACTCGAAATTTACTCAGGATAATCATTATAATCGGTTAGCAAAACAAGCCCAGCTTGACAGTTAAACGACATAGTGATACAAAGTATATGTAGCATATTTGATAGGTAGAACCGCTGAACACAATATATTGCCGCCAAAAACTCAATTATCAAATATGGCGATTTAGAACAGGCTTTATTTAGAGCACAACGGGCGTAACTTCAGCGATCGCGGAGCAGGGGGGGGGAGGCAACAATTTCCATACATATGTAATTTTTATAAACTAAGAATACTGAAATCTTTCAGATCAGTTAACAATATATTTATAACTTATTAGTATAAGTATTCAATCTATTTGTGGTTGGTTTAAACAAATGACGGGTAATGTTAGTTTATGGCCCCAGTTACACGATACTGGATTCGTATCGGAGCGACATCAATTTAAGGTGTTTTCCAGTCTTAAATTGTCTGCTATTGCAACTTTTCATTTTTGAAGTTTTTGTTTAATTATGTTATATTATCAGAATTTTAAGTGCCAAATTCACCTCGAGTAAAATTTGATGTCGCCCCGATGCGAATCCGGTATCGTGTAACTGGGGCCTAGAAGTCGTCTATTAAGAAAATTTTTAACAGCAACTAGTAAATTTGATTGCATTTGCGGGGCTCTGGGAGGTCTCAAATTTCAAAATTTCCCGGGGACCCCCTGACAAACTCAAGCCTTCGACGTTCGCTATAGCCCCCTTAATCTAAAAATGGCTTCGTAGTTGACCTCCATCGGAAATTCCACAACCTTCCATGGCTAACAGGCGGTCGGTACAAGCTCGTTCGTCAGTCGGTTAAAATGACCTTACACCCCCTGAAACATTTCCTGGAGACGGCCCTCATTCTCCATCATTTCTTCGAGGCTTTTGCGCTAGGAGGTGGTTAACAATATAAACGTTTTGGGGTCGTGCATAAAAATCATGTTATGATGTTTCAAGTAAAATGATCTTTTCCAAATAGATTTATACTATGACATATTTTGCTATTAATTGTTTACGTGTTATATTTGCAAACAGAAAATTTTATTTTTCACAACTTTTCCGCGTCAATATTTCAAACCATAAAAATGAATTTGCGCAAAAAACGGGTGTATCACTAAACCCAATATCGTAAAAATACAGAGGGAGGCCCTTTGTATAATTGTATGATCGAAATTAACGCATTTCCTTCTTTTAATTTTCAGACTAAATGGTAGTTAAGATCGAAAGTGACAGCTTTTTCACTTTTTTTGGCACGACTTAATTAAACGCCGAAATATGTTTGCTATTTCTGACCTATCAATCAGATAAAAACGTGTCTTTGCATGCAGTGTATTAATTTTATGATCAAAATACGTCGTTTGAAGGCCATCTTGATAAAAGTAAAAAAATTTTGTTGGCAAAGACACAATATTGTTCCTTGTGTTTTGCTTGTAATTGTTGCGCATTGAATGTGCATAATTAAAAAATATGGCTCATAATTATTAGGGCTTAATTTTGCAATTAGTATAGGTAATCATGCGATAGCGAGTACAATTAGGGATTAATAGTACGAGTGATGTTTGGAAATTTTGCCAAAATTGGACGAGCCGCCGGGGCGAGTCCAATTTGGCAAATTTCCAAACATCACGAGTACTATATTAATCCCTAATTGTACGAGCAACATCGCATGATTACTTGTTTATTATTAGCATGACAAAACTGAATACGTACTTCTCAATGTCAACATCATATTCTCTCGCCAAAGCCCAGTTCTGCCAGACTTTCAACCAAAATTTGGTGTTTTTGTTTGTATTTTCATTTAGTTCTTTTGTTCAAGCAAAATTTGGTGCTTTTGTTCGTATTTTCATCTGGTTCCTTCACGGCAATTTCATTTCACATCTGTGTTTAAAATCCCTTTCCGCCATTTTGTTTGTTTTGGGAAAATCATTAATTGTACTGCAGTACAATTAATGAAATAATTGTACTCCTCTCAACCAATCAGCATCCAGTAATTTTGTCATGCTAATAATAAGAAGATAAATGAGACTTCTGTACTTGTTTGCCGAAATGTTTCCTTTTTTAGAGCTACAGGTTTTAAAATGAAACTTCTAAATATTGTCACAATCGTGAAAGCTGCAGGTTGACTAAATTCTGTGAAGCCCGGATGAAACGAGGATGAGAGTGCATAAGACTTGGTAGTCTTGACCTTGGTTAGCTGTCGTTAATGTTTTCCCCAACACTATCACGTATTCTATTGAAGTTGAAACATAGTTGGAACACTCGTCAAACCTTTGTCTAGAGTTTGACTGAGTTTCTCCTGTAAATTTGTGACTGCCAAATCTCATCAACTCTCATTCTTGTTTGATTGAGGCGTCTAAAATGAGAAGGGCTGTATCATTCATGTTGCGACATGGTTTATCCAAGGGTAGATTTCAATGTCATCTGTTGACAATTTCTTAGATTTTATTGACTCAGGGTTTACTATAATTTAGTTCGATATTGCATAAACAGATAATAGCTTGAGGAAATAAAATTCTTTTTTAAATTTGCCGTCATGCACGATTCTGCCTTTAATATATGGAAATGAAATGGACATTTTCTGAGGTCAGTAAATCTTGTATTATTGCACCGCATTAAATGGTGCTGTTTGTTTCCAATTAAATCGCAATGTTGACAAATTCTTTTATCGTATATAACATTGCCACGTATATCGACCAGTTTCAGCAGGTATGTAATGAAACACTTTTTCGTGTTGATTGACACACACAGTATTTTTTTGGGATAATAGTCCAATGCTCTGTCAACTGAGCGACAAGGTGTGGTATTTCGGAAGCAAGTCTGCTACCTTCGATACCAATGTGTTCTATGATTATAAGGGGGGAGGGGGGAGGTTGGTGAATAGGTTTTTGGATCGTCCGATTCCGTCGAAAAAATTGTTGGGATTTCGGATTTGGCGAATATTTTACTCGTCCTTCGGACTCGTGCTATTTTTTAGGTCTTTGCAGTGGCGCCGTGGCCGGGGGAGGGGGGGTCAGGGGTAGCCATGGCCCCCCCTATTTTTGAGACCCGTCGGAAAATTGTCAATGTTGTCGGAAATTGTCGGAAAATTGTCAATGTTGTCGGAAATTGTCAAAGTTGTCGACGGGGGGGGGGGGGG
>CACRXK020016705.1:0-11158 GCA_902702795.2 Paramuricea clavata | reverse complement strand
AAAATGCTTTGAACACAAACGACTATTTTTCATAGGAACAAACTTCACTGGCATAAGTTTGCTTATATTCTTCACCCATATGCTGTGCAATTCAGGGAATCTCTTCTCATCTGGAAAGCTTTGAAGTAAATGAACAATTGTTTTTAGTGTCTAGTTAATACACTGCTCAATACGATACCTATAACTTACAATATAAACAATGCCACACTAGACAACACATGGTTTAGTCCACAATAAAGACAATACAATGAGTGAAAGGCTTTGTACATTTAAAGCTAGTCGTATCTTTATCACATTGTTAAAATTCTCATTTGAAATTTTTTGACATAGCATTATCTGTTAGGATATCGATACGATTTCATCACTGCATCACATCCATCAACTTGCATGAAAATAAATACTTGCTCGACAACAGCTCCACAAGCTTGTCAACATTTTAAAATTTTGTTCTGCTTTTGCACTGTAGTACACTAACATAAATTGTATTGTATGTTGCTTGCCAATAAATTTCATGAATTCACAAATTTACGCATTCAATACAGCATTACAGCATGCGTTAAATTATTACAAAAAAAAGAGATTATACGAGCCTTAATACGCATGTGAGGACAGGTCCTTTCTTTCAGTAGATTTTTGGCAACCAGGAATTGAACAAAAAGTTGGCATGGTTGCAAATGTCTCGTTTCAATATAGAAATTTCCTACCGAAATTTTGAATTTACTATTTTACTCCTTCTGTTTTAAGCAAATTGAAAGGGGGGTGTGAATAACTTTTTTCTTCACGTTAGTGTTTTAGGTCAGTGGTGTTCACCATAAATTTAGGTCGATTGTGACGTCAAAATGACGTAAATTTGGCCAAAATCCGCCATGTTTTTGGCCACACATTTTTGACTGACGAGGTATTGGAGCACGATCTCCAGATATATTAAGTATAGCTCAGTGATATCTATGCTGGCAGATTACAGAGACAAAATGGCGGACAATTTGACAACAAAAGAGGAAAGACTATTTTAAATTTTAATATACACCACAGAGCGTTTTTAGCTGATAAACTCCCTTGTCCGCATGAGGAATGTCAGTATAATTTATCTTGCTATGATCAAGATGGTTTATACCACCATTACAGGACAATCCATAAATGTCCTGTAACCTGTTATTTCAGGCTTTCAGCTGATTAGTGATGTTAAAATTTAAAAGGCGAAAAGTCTTATTGTGCCAGATAACTGAGAGAAGCACTCAAAGGAAACACTGTCATGTTTGGAAAAGCTATCGATTAACAACCAATCGAAGGTATTCGTAAATCTAGAGTGTTGAATGCCTTTAATTGGAGCCAGCGAGCAATATAAAAACAGGTTGGTATTTTATTCGATTTTATTTATGCGTTTATATCTTTATATTTCACGATGAAATGCACTCTTAAACTCTTTGGATTATAAAGAAAACAGCTTTTTGCTGGGGTTTTTTTTTGCAACCTGTGTATTTCACAATTTGGTTGCTGAAACTACAAATTTTTGTTATTTATAAATTACTTTATAAAGTGCTATTAACTCCAGGTTTTGTGTAATATGATTATGTGCCAACTTAAAACTTTGCATACAAGGCTATTAAATCAATGACAAGACTTTTGGAGCATTCAAATATTTCCCAAAATACCTGTGAATAACAAAATATACCCCCCCCCCGTAACTAAATGTTGCTGTATGATGAAAAGACGTTACATTGGTCATTAACAACACATTGTTGGGGGGCACAGGTTTGTAGGGATAATATAGAAGCTCAGGTGGCACATAACTCCTATCATAGCCTTAATTAAACAATTTGAAAAACCAGAAATACTGTATCAATGCACTGGGGCCAATCTGGCAATTACTTCTAACTATGTTCTGACAATCCTTGCACTCATAGTCCTTGAAATGATAAGGTAATTTCTACCTTGTATCATGGCCAATGTTTAGGGCCACTTTCGGTGCCTTAGCAAGCTCGATAATTGGGGGAGGCTCATATTCATATATTATATTTGTGTTCTGCGTTATTAATTTCTTTTGAAATGGATTGTTTTTATGGACTGTGAATATGAAATATATATGAATATGAGGCCCCCCCCAATTATCGAACTTGCTACGGCACTGATTTTTGGTTGTTATACCATTAAGTCTGATAATTGCACCACCAATGGTTCTGGTATCTCTTGTTTTTCCCATCATCATTTCTGTACTCAACTTTACAACATATAATATATTCTTGTTTATTCCAGAATTATCTTACAATTGGGACACCATTTATCACACAATTGGGAATTTGTCCTGACTCACCCTGGTTTCCCAATTAAGCCCTAGAGTGACAGCACTCTCCCTTGATGAGTAAGTTGTCTGGTGTTAGACAGAGTAAAATAATAATGTAGGGCATATCAGGGTGCATTGCCACTTAAAGGGTTAATCTTGATCTGGGTGGCAAAATACTGCAGTACCAAGCAAGATGTATGGAAATTGAAGACACAAAAGCTGGATTAATTTTGAACCATTTTAATTGGACTTCTTCAATGGAATTATTAACAGTGAATAATTTTAAATTAATTTTAAACTAAAATGTATTATAATTACAGTTAATGTACATGATGTAGTGGAGCATGTCTATTATATTAACTTAATAAAGCTTTATACTTTCATATGTTATCTGCATGGTGGGGGGTGGGTGGTTGTGCAGAAAAATTCAGGGGGGGAAGGTGAGTGAGGGGCATGTAGCCACAGAATAAGGCACACAGAAGTTCGACTCGAGTAACCACTGCCACACCATGATGCATCATCAAAATGCTGACGCCATGGTCCTAGCCAGTGCGCATTTAGGAGGCATTCCCCCCTGGACGTTCGCCATTTTGAATAATTTCAGGGGGTGAATGCCTCTCAAACGCGCACTGGCTAGGACCATGGCGTTAGCATTTGATGACGAATTACAGGTTACGCCTAAATCATAGGAAAACCCGAGAAGTCGGCCTTCTGTGTACCTTATTCTGTGACGTAGCATCCTGAGGAAGATTAACTAAAACACAATATACCAGACAAATATAAAAATATGTCATTTGTAATACAATGTTATGAATTGGAATGAATTCACCAAAATGGTCAGAGATAACTTTTTATGGCAAATGGTCGAATTTCCAACACGCGGTGCAAACATTCTTGATCTACTATTAACAAACATTCCGCACAAAGTTAAAGATGTTTGTGTTTTCGATGATATTCTCAAAACTGACCATAAACTGATTGACTTTAATTTAAGTTTTATCATCAATAAAAAACGTCCTGTCAAAAGGATTGTTTATAACTGGAAGAAAGCCGACATAAGTGGTTTAAAACAATCAATTTCGCGTACCCCCTGGGACCTTGCATTTGATGAATCATCCGTTAATATAAGTGTGACTAATTGGATGGACTTATTGTTGACAATAACAAACGAGCACGTACCGCAGGTCGCAATATCGGATAATAATAATAAACCTTGGATTGATAAAGAGGTCATTCAGATGATGCATAAAAAAGATCGAATGCGTAAAATAGCGAAGAGAACGGGTGATCATACGGACATTGAGAATTTTGAAGAAATTAGAAGAAATGCTGGAAAGCTTATTGAAGTAAAATATAAGGATTATTTGAACGAACTCAAATCAGATTTAACTGAACATCCGAAACGTTTTTGGACATTTATTAAAGCAAAAACTAGAGCATATAGCACTCCTCAATTTCTGAAATACGGAAATGTATTCGCCACAGACGGCAAGGATAAAGCTAATCTCCTGAACAGTTTTTTTCACTCCGTGTTCAATTCAGGGGTTTCTCCAGAATCTAGTGATGAATACCGCAGTGAGGAAAATTGTGAAATTGTAGACAACAGTCTAAGTCAAATTGTTTTAAACGAGAGTGAAGTGCTAGATTGTTTATTAAACCTAGACCAGACGAAAACGGGTGGACCTGATGATATCTCTGCAAGGCTTCTTAAGACGGTTGCAAACGAAATAACTCCGTCGCTAACACGCCTTTTTAACCTTTCTCTAAGATTAGGAGAAGTTCCATCCATATGGAAACAGGCGAACGTCACTCCGGTTCCGAAAGTTGGCGACGTGCATTGCGTTGAAAACTATAGGCCGATTTCTCTGTTATGCATAGTCTCGAAAGTGTTGGAAAAATGCATCTACAACCGGTGTTATGACTCTATTTCCGGAATTGCACACCATTTACAACATGGCTTCTTACGAGGCAGAAATTGCACAACACAGTTAATCCAAGTGTATCACAAGATTCTTAAAGCACTGGACAATAAACACTCTGTTGATGTAATTTATCTTGATTTCCAAAAAGCGTTTGACAAGGTATCTCACCATTTATTGCTCCGTAAATTAAGCAAACACGGTTTCTATGGTTCTATTTTCAACTGGTTTAAAAGTTACTTATCAGGAAGGATCCAACGAGTTGCGCTTGACGGTCATTATTCTGAATGGCTCGATGTGACTTCTGGAGTTCCACAGGGATCTATTCTCGGTCCACTGCTTTTTATATTGTACATTAATGACCTTCCGGATCAAATTCAGCAACCAACAGAAATGGCATTATATGCTGACGACTCAAAATTATATAGAACAATAAAATCGGATGCGGATACTGAAAATTTACAGCTAGATTTAAATGAAATGAACTCTTGGACAGAAACGTGGCGTATGAAATTTAATACAAATAAATGTAAAGTCATGAGGTTGTCGCGAAAAAAAATCCAGTCGCACGTGAGTGATTACATATTGGGACACGAATCTCTCGAATTGGTAAAAACCACCAAAGATCTTGGAAGCATATTGCAGAGATTACGGCAAAAGCAAATCGAACACTCGGGTTGATCAAAAGAACCTGCAGAGATTTTGAAGATCAAACTGTCAGGAAGCTCCTCTACCTTACATTGGTTCGGCCGCAGCTGGAATTTTCATCAGAGTTGTGGTCCCCGTCAGAAGTAAAATACCAGCTTATGTTGGAAGCGGTGCAACGACGAGCTACAAAGTTTATTTTAAATTACCCTGACACTGGATATAAAAAACGTTTGATAAAACTTAACCTTCTACCACTTGATGTCAGGAGAAGTATGAAAGACTTGTTATTCTTTCATAAATGTAGAACAGGTCTATTGGATATACATTTACCAGATTATGTACAAAGTCGACTTGCTCCTAGATATAACATTAGGTCACATGACGTGAATAATTTCACTGAATTTAAATGTAGAACTGAATTTTTTAAAAACTCGTATTTTCCTCGAGCTGTGACAATGTGGAACTCGTTAGATAGTGATCTCAAAGCAATTGACAGCTCTAGTACTTTTAAGTCTAGACTTCTAAGAAATTTTATATAGAACTTAATGTTTATGAACTGCCACATAAGTAGTTTGCAGAGTGTTCCATTAGTTGTTAATATGTATATATAAATATATAGTAGCAAATGTTAGGTATATATAAACTCTTTAATAGGTTTTTAAATTGGTAGTCATGTTCAATTGGGGCAATGCCCTGTTTGGCCACCAGTTGTTTTTTTTAACTAATTACTACATTCTTGTATTTAGCAGTATATATAGTAGTGCTTGGATGATGCAAGTGTGTATGGTTTTTAAGCAACAAAGTTATTAAATCGAAATCAATGTATTACATATGCACATCAGCCTTTACACATGTAAAAAGAATATATTTGTTTATGTTCGCACAACACCCTTTTCTTTTCACAGTTAGGAAATATGGCTGCCAAAGCTCTTGAAAGGTGGCTTTTTACACTAAGATCATCAGTAACAACATCCTCTTGTTTAAGTCTCAACCCATCTGTTTTGATGCATATAGTCTTTAAAGAGCCCTGAAGATCTCCAGGAACAAATGTGCCAACATCACCTGCACATTCAAACAAGTGACTTATTAAAAATACAAGTTCCAACCTTGAACAACTTTCCTGCATTTAGTTCTTGCCCTCTTAGTAATCCCGGACTCTTAGAATCTAGTGTTAGGTCGTGTTTGACGTCAAATGGCAGTAACTTTCTCGCTTTAGGAGTTCTAGGAGTGCTGGTCTTAGGACATTCATCTGAATTTATGGAATTGAAGTCTATAGTTCAGAACGACAAAAATTACAACTTGAAACAAGGCAACATGGCGCTAACCAGCCGAGCGTATAATGAATTCCAGTTTCTTAATTTCTTTAGTATACGCAAATTTATGCTACGGCTCAAAGGGTCAACAAATTCAAGACATTCAAGTGGTAGAATGTATTATATTATCTTTTAGACTCACCATCTAAGTTCATCAGAGTCCGCCATTTTGAAGTACTCCAGACTTGACCATTTGAAGGCCGATATACTTGATAAAAATACGCACTTTGCAGAGACTACATCATAAAATGATCGATTTATGTATACCAATGTCAAAAAATCCAAAATTGAAGCATAAAATATTAGTTTGCAAGAAAACCAATTTCTTGCAAGAAAAATCACAGTAATCTGCCAGTCGCTAAATTTTCTTCTTTCGCCCTTGCCGTGAGCCTCTACGCGCCCACTTCTGGCCGCGCGCCCGCTCTTAAAGCGACTGGGGACGAGTCTGAACGTTCCCGATCATGGTGATCAGCAGTCATGATTTTCTGCTGATCAGATGAAAATCTGGCCACAGGATACGTTCTGTTTATATGTTCTGTTTATATGTTTTGTGATAATGCTGTAGTATTGCATGGTGTTCATAAGAATATTTAACTTACCGTGCTTTTGAGACAATGATTCTTGCCGATCAAGATGATCGGCAACCTTGCTTCTCTGCAGATCAAAAGAAACTCCTGCCGACCATTAATCGTTGATCGGCCGTTATTTCGTGCCCTGATATGAATACCTTCAATGCTTATAACTTCTTGCTTTTGTATGTATAATTATAGTTCTGTCAGTGGTGAAGCTAGCCAAAGCAACAGGTCATGCTATGCAAGTTTTTAATGATTTGTATCATTCAAATAGATGCAGGTTTATCAGCATAGGCATATAGCATGACCAGTAGCCATGACTAGCTTGCCACTGAATACTGTACAATATCATATATTTATATATAGTACATAAACGATAATAATACTTGAATGAATCATTAGACATGTAGAATTTAATAACAATTTCATGTATAGAAATACTATAATACAAAACTACCTCTATCACAGAACAACTGACATTTTTTTTAATACATCAGTTTCAGACGACACCATTCATTTGTAATGATTAAGATTGTACTCAGTCAGAACTTCAAAACTATATAATAAGAAAGAAATTGTGAGCATTATCAAAAAATATAGTATACCCTAAACAGAAGTGACACAGCTAGGTTAAAATATGAATATATTATGTAAGCCGGTAGGATTATTTCATACAGTTTAATAATCTGACAATGGGTATCTCAGAGATATATCTTTACAGACTGCCATACCTTGTACAAAAGTCGGTTGACATATGCTATTACATGTAACTGCTGGTGAGTTAATATGTGCAGACAACCATGGGCAGATTTACGGGGGGGGGGCTAGTTGAGGTTATAACCCCTCTCTAACCCCAAGGTGTTATAAAGTGTTCAACCCCACCAACCCGTAGCTTCACCCCTCTCACTTAGTGCTGCTTGCACCCCACAAGAAAATATTTTGCCACCCTCCTTTTATAAAATGAAAATCCGCCCTTGCAGACAACAATATCCACACAGGATTGCATGCTATACTATAGTACGTATAGGGATAACTTTATATTTAAATATATTAAGCCTGATCATTAAGCCCTGCTACTCAACATTCCACGTTTGTTAAAACCTGCTGAAAGCACATTGCTATAAACATGTAGAATAAACACTAGAATAAACACTATAATTAAACTATCGCCTTTAGACATCACCACACAAACAAATAAACTAAAAGTAGATTTTGACTACTTGTATAAAGGCGATCAGTGCAGGGACAGGCCGGACAGCGTAAATTCTGAAATTTATGATAAATTCATGCTGAATCTAAATTCATGAACGGCATAGTGCTCTAAATATAAATGCTTTCATGTATATATAATATTACCAAAAAGAAATAAAGCTATCCTTACCTGAATTATTGAAAATATTGTCCATGTCAGTTTGCATCATGAAAATGTATTAAATAAGCCCGTACAGTGCATTTGTGCAAGACAAAAAAGTTTGACCGCCCCCCTCGTTTAAAAAAACTTCCTGAATCCTTAATTATTTCCCCGGAATTACGACATCTTTACCGACAGACACAAAATCGAGATCTCGACAATACATAGCTCGGGCAAAGAGACTGGACACGAGTAAACGCGATACTTCATTTGGCGGGAAATTCAAATGCGCTATAACACATCGTCAAGAATAGGAGGCTGCCTTCGGCAGCAATTAATCCAGATTTTATTTCTTCTTTTAGGAGAAAAAAATCTAACTATTATGTAGTTCCCATTGCTATAAGCATTCCTACTTTGAATTGCTCATATTTGAACGATCTTCTATTTACTGCAATCAGCATTACATTAATTTAAGCTTTTCATTTTTTTCATCTCAGAGTCCACGCTGGGCACAGGAGTGACACATCGCTTCGTGCAACCATCCAAACAGCACTTCTTTCCGCTTTGACAGTCGTTGTCAAGTAGACATGAATTCGCGTCTGGTGCACACACATCACGGCCTGAATGGAAAACAAAACTCATGGTTATTTTTTCTGAACAGTGGCATAACATAAAATTAACACAAAGTTTGATCAAGTCCTAGGACTGATTTGATTAACACGGGGGTAGGGTGTAATTGTTGACGTAGTATTTGAAACACAAGCAGGAGTACTTTATATATATAAACACTCAACTTTATTTTGTGGAAAATGCACAAAATGAATATAAAGCCCGAACATACCAGATCGTTTGATTGGCGTTGTACAAACGTTCCCACATCCTCTGCAACAGCAAATCTGACCTCTCTTAGCGCATTCATCCTTGTCGCAGAATACCAAACAGGTTTTTGGGATGGGGCATGATAAAATTGGGTCTTAAAATAAAAAAATAGCATGTTAATTACTTGTTTGTGAACAAAAATTTCTAGGACAAGTCATAATAAACGCAGGTGGCATAAGCATTCAACTTGAATGTCTTCGGCATAACCATTCAACTTGGATGGTTATGCCGTTGACTGTCTTCGGCATAACCCTTCAACTTGGATGGTTATGCTGTTGAATGTCTTCGGCATAACCATTCAACTTGGATGGTTATGCCGTTGAATGTCTTCGGCATAACCATTCAATTATTGTTCTAGTTTTTGGGGAGTAGCCTAGACTATTTTATCCTTACAACAATTGCGATATTACTTTCTTAACTGTGTTTATCCTAACCCACCCTGTCAACTTTCCTTGTGGTAGGAAACCGGAGCGGCCGGAGAAAAACCACGACTTTTGGCAGAGCGTTGACCGACTCTTTTCACATGAGTCCGTAGCGAGAGTCAAACCCACGAACTCAGAGGTGAAAGACGCTTGTTCTGACGACTGCGCCACAGACGTTCCATAATAATTACAAAAAGAATACACCATCTTACCCATCTTAACACAACTGCCTCTCTTCGCAATTGTGATTTGTTTTTGTTGTTCACAGATTGCTTTCTCCAACTCACAAGTGTTCCCGTACGTCACACCGTCCGATCCACAGAATGGGTCAGTAACAGAGAGACATCTTCTCTCAGGGCACACGCAATCAGCCGATCCATTTCTCACCTCGCATTTTGCGAAGAAACCACATTTGATTGAAGCACAAGGAGAAAGGGTTGTGGATGCGTTTCTTGTTACTGGAGTCGAAGTTGATTTAAGACCTAAAACCCACGATTAATAATTAGTAATTCAAATTTATAAGTTCGCACGAAATATAGTGCGGGTCATTATTTATGGCGGGGGTGGCACCGAAGAGAAAAGGGTGGGATAAACAAAATTTTGAGTGAGTAAAAGGTTGGATAAAAGACAAAACAGCTCAAGGGTTGGGTAATAAAAATTTATTGTCATTTCCAAAGCATGACTCACTCAAATATTGAAGACTAAAAAGCAATGTTAACAACCGTATGTCAATACATTATTTGATCAATCAGAGTTACTGTCTTGATCATTTTCCGATTTGTCAGGAGGCAAATGGTGTCTCTAAGAAAGTACATGTGCAGACAACATGAAACTTTAGACTGCAGAAAATTGTACAATCAGTTCTCAAACTCATGTCACAGAAGTGGTAAAGGATATGTGTGACGACTGAATATGGCTTTTTCAAATTGTAAAAAATATAAATTATGTCATTCAAAATCAGATTCCTATTCTTATTTCCCACAGAATATTTTTCAATTTTTATTGTTTCCCCCTCAGTATATTCTCCAATGGGATAGCCATTTTGTACCGATACTACCCAATAAAAAAAGTGTTCATTAATTCATTATTCATAAAGAAAAACGCAATAATGGTTTAACATACATTGTCCGTTGTTGACAACTTGAAGATACTCATGATTTTTACAACTATCCCTTTTCAATTCACACAGATTTCCATAAGTCACTCCATTTGAGCCACAGACGGGTGCCACAACACCAGAACATAAAGATGGACACACGCATCTAGCCGAGCCATTTCTGACTTCACATCTTGAATAGAAACTACATGTGAACGGGCAGATGGCAGGGGTTGTGGAAACTTGGGAGCTTGGGGACACGGGAGCTTCAGTTGTTGTCAGGCCTAAAACACAAAAGATAAACACAGAATAAACGTTACCGTCTCTCGATAAAATTATATTTCAAACCGAGCGTCAGGGCATAAATTATGCTGCGTTCTACAATATGCGTAACAGTTTAGAATTCTTTCCGAATGGTTCGAGATGCGCGTCCCTCCAATCGGAGGTTAATCACTGAAGCCCTATCCAGTGTTAACTGGTCTCCAATGTATCATCTGAGCTCTTGTGACGAACAGTTCCAATATTTCTCTTCCATTGTTGATGGTATTGTTGATAAATATCTCCCTCTGAAACGTATTAAATCTGACAGCAGCGATAAGCCCTGGATTACTCCAGAGATAAAAAGATTAATATCGAAACGCCAAGTAACATGGCGGAAAGGAAACAAGCCTATGTTT
>CACRXK020016704.1:0-11159 GCA_902702795.2 Paramuricea clavata | reverse complement strand
AAAGGGATGCCGCCAATGACGTCACGTTGCTCCGAAAGTAATTAGTATGCAAAATTTATGACGCCAGGTAGCGCGACCAATTAACGCGGGCAGGCCTGGGCCGAATGTGACAGGTAGCGCGACCAATTAACGCAGACAGCCCAGGGCCAACCTGGCCGAATGTAACAGGCAGCGCGACCAATTAACGCGGGCAGCCCTGGGCCAAATGTGGCAGGTGATCAATTAGCATTACAGTAATGAGATCAATTAGCGGCACAACACAGTAACGCGACCAAACAAATTATCAGAGATTATAAATATCGTGTTTCGAACACACGTTTCATTTCTCACTGTTGCATTTTGGCGAGTGGCCTCTGGTTTTCTCTGGTTTTCTCTGGTATCAAGTGTTCTCTGCTTTTGGATTGCGTTGGATTGTTTTTAAAATGGCTCATTCGGTAAGTAAACGTAGCGTTTTGAACATATGTTTACGATATTTTCAGAGTCATAGGCTGGATTAAGTTGTTTTTGAATATATGTTTACGATAGTTTTAGATTAACATGTTTATGATATTTCTAGATTAATATGTTGGATCTGATCAAAGCTTGTGAAGCTGAAAGTGAACTCGATTCCAGACATCGTTCTCATCAATTTGATTTCAATTTGATTATTGGGGATCTATGCCCAACAGGTTATAGTTTTCTGCATACACCGAGACATGGATCAATCGGTGGGGGCGTTGGTCTCTTATTCAAGGAAAGTCTTAATATTAAGCGTAATGTACAGGAGGTATTTAGGTCATTTGAATACCTTGACAGTTCTTTTTTGAACTTTCTACATATTAGAATTATTGTTGTATATCGGCCGCCTCCTTCATCGGCTAACTCATTGACATCTACTCTATTCTTTGAAGAGTTCTCATCCTTTTTGGAAGGAATTATTGTATCACCCGGGCAACTCTTGATAGCTGGAGATTTCAATTTTCATCTGGACAATCCTAATGACCCTCTTACCAAACGGTTCGTGAATCTTCTCGCTTCCTTTGATTTGAAGCAGTACATTTCTGGATCAACACATGCAAGTGGTCACACACTGGATTTAATTATAACGCGATCTGAAGAAAACATTGTTAACCATTACAACATCTTCGATCCTCTGATTTCTGATCATTCAGTTGTGCATTTACAACTATTGATTAGGAAACCGAAGTTTGTGAAGAAACATTTGCTTCTTCGTAATTTGCGGGCGGTTAATATTCATAAATTCAAAACGGATGTACTAAATTCTTTTCTTCTTAAGAATTTTACGACTATGGATTTGGTATCATTGGTGAATGAGTATGATTGTCTTCATACTATCTTAGATAACCATGCACCGATTAAATCCCGGGAAATTACATTGCGCCCTAAGGCACCCTGGTATACTAACGAAATCAATGATAAGAAACGAATTCGGAGACAACTTGAGAGAAAATGGCATAAAACAAGGACGAATGCTGATTGGAATCGCTATAAACAACAATGTTATGCTGTAAATAAACTTATCGACTCCTCAAAATCGGCTTACTATACCGACTTAATTAATAATGGATCATCTGATCAAAAAACCCTTTTCAAGACTGTAAGCAATTTGCTGCATACAAATACGATTATTCGCTATCCATCTTCTCCTGACCCAATGTCACTTGCCAACTCATTTAGTGATTTCTTCACTCAGAAAATTGTTAAAATACGAGGTGATATCGAAGATGAACTCTTGAGTAAAAACATAGAAAATCCTATACCTGATGCTGATTCATGTCCTTATGAATTTCACACCTTCAGGGAGGTTGGAAAAGACGAAGTGCTCCATTTAATCCAACGTATCGCAACTAAATCCTGTTCTCTGGATCCACTCCCGGTGGTCATGCTAAATCACTGTTTTAAAGACATCTTACCCGTTGTAGCTAGAATAATCAACCTCTCCTTGGAAAGTGGTACAATGCCTGACTCTTTGAAGATTGCTGTTGTTCAACCGTTATTAAAAAAGTACAATCTTTCCTATGAAGAATTCTGCAGTTTTCGTCCAATATCAAATCTGAAATTTGTCTCGAAATCTATTGAGAAAGCAGTTGCTGTACAATTAACTGATTATCTTACTGAAAATCATCTACATGAGAAATTCCAGTCTGCTTATAAACCTTGTCATAGTACTGAAACAGCGCTATTGAGGGTTCAAAATGATATCCTTCAAGCTCTAGATAACGGTGATTCTGTTATTCTTGTCCTACTGGATCTGTCGGCGGCTTTTGACACCGTGGATCATTTAATGTTATTAACAAGACTATCGAAACGCTTTGGCATAAGGGGTCGTGTGTTGGATTGGCTTACCTCATACCTTACATCCAGGAAACTGTTTATTCGTGTTGAGGGAACTGATTCGTTATTGAGTGATCTTGATTGTGGTGTACCTCAGGGATCTGTGTTGGGTCCTCTGTTGTATTCACTCTATACTGCCCCTCTCGCGGATGTGGCTAGGCGCCACAATCTGCGCTTTCACTTTTTTTCTGATGATGGGCAACTTTACATTGCATTCAAAACGAATGATCGTGATGATTTAATATCATCTAAGATCCGTATGGAGAAATGTATACTTGAATTGGGAAACTGGTTGATGTTGAATAAATTGAAACTAAATAGTGGCAAAACGGAGCTTATATTAGTCCATTCACGCTATCATCTGATGCCTCCCTTAAATTATATCATGGTGGGAAAGGAAAAAATTGTGCCAACTGTTTCAGCAAGAAATCTGGGGGTGATTTTTGATGAGTGGATCAGATTGGGCGAACATATTAATGGTATCTGCAAGTCAGCTTACTACCATATTAGGAATATTTCAAGAATTAAGAAGTATCTACCTCGAAATTGCTTAGAAATAATTATTCATGCATTTATAACTTCAAGATTGGATTATTGTAACTCCCTGTTGTATGGTGTACCCAAATATTTGCTTCAGAAGCTTCAGAGAGTCCAAAATACTGCAGCTCGTTTACTAACTGATACTAAGAAATCGGCGCATATCACCCCAGTTCTTATCGAATTGCATTGGTTACCTGTCCAATACCGTATTCAATTCAAGATTATACTTCTTGTCTACAAAGCTGTTAATGATCTTGCTCCATCGTATCTGAAGGAACTTATGCTGTGTCGTACTTCGCAGCGTACTCTTCGATCAAATGGAAATGAATTGCTCCAGATTCCTTATTCTAGACTAAAGACATACGGAGACAGATCGTTCTGTGTTGCTGGACCAAGATTGTGGAATGATTTACCTGTTCATCTTCGGATGTGTGAATCATTAACCATTTTTAAGAAGTTTCTTAAAACATATCTTTTTAACTTGTTTTTAAATAGTGTATGATGTATTCTATTGTTTTAACATTCTTAACACTAGTTTTAAGATTGGATTTTGTATTACTGTAAAGCGCCTAGAACAGTCTTGGTTTGTGCGCTATATAAATGTTTATTATTATTATTATTATTAACATAAGAATATATAGAATAGCATCCATTATCGTAATAACAAAACGCATGTAAGATATAAATACCGGTACTAAACCACTAAACCATTCATATGTAATATGCACCTGAAGAACTTTGAACAAAGTGAAAACGTTAGTGCAAAAACAAAATGAATGGTCAAATCTTCAGTTGTCAGACCACAAACATTTTTCTATATCTCTCAACTTGTGTTCAAATATATATATATATATATATATATATATATATATATATATATATATATATATATATATATATATATATATATATATATATATATATATATATTTTACAATTATCAATTTTTGAATCTACATGTAACCAGTTTGATGTGCTGCAATATTTCTACATATGTAAACTTGACTTTTTGCTGCGTCTTATCTCTGGTTTTATGCGCCCAATAAGGACAAAAATACCACAGTTCGATTCAGCGTAAGAAATTACACTCACAGATGTCACATGTGTTACTAAACAACAGTATTCTAGCGATTTATGGCCTTTGGAAGACAAGCGAAATTGTCAGATTGTTCACAAATCACTCAAAATTATTAAACTATAATTAAAAATGCAATACATTTGACCTTGATAACTTTCGTATTGTTGGCTTTCTCTTTCTCAGCCGTATACCAGTGGATTCGTCTCACTTTTCTCTTTATTTTGTTAGTAGTTTGAGCACAAAATATTAAATTTTGAAGGTTTTAATGTGCAGTTTTAATAAGCGAAATGTATTGTTGACAAATCGCTCAAAATTATTAAACTAATTAAAAATGCAGTCCGTTTCATCCTTGATAACTTCGGAATTGTTGGTTTTCTCGTTTTCGGCCGTATGCCAGTGGTTCGTCTCACTTTTCTCCTCTTTTTGATAGTATTTTGAGCTCAAAATATTTTATTTTGAAGGCTTTAAAACACAGTTTTGATTCTAACGGACCAACTGGCGGCCGACAGGAGAATATCAGAGAGGATGTGTAGCACTGTAGCGTGCTAAATATAACTTTACTTGCGCATGTAGGCGGAAACGCCGAAAGTTTTGTTTGTAGGCGGGCACCGCATTTTAGTACTGTGTCTGGTTTTCATGCAACTTGCAACGATAGCATATGACGATAGGGGACAGAGTCATGCGAAGAGACTATAGGGACAGACGCTATTTGGCGCCAAATTTTAATTAAAGTAAAGCGTGTACTGGGGAGAGCCAATAGGAACTCTCCAAGCTATTAACATTGCGAGACAAGTTGCAAGAAGCCATGTTACACGCTGCAATACTAAAAATAATTAGTGCAATCGTTGCCAAAAGTAGAACCGACTTCTACTCTGTGCAATTTCTCTCGTTAAGATTTTGACCATTGCAAGGCATGTTAAACTGTGCAATGACTCGTGCAACTTGTCTCGCAACACCATTGCGAGACAAGTTGCATGAAATTAAAAATTGCACAGTGTAACAGGGCCTTAAGGAAAATAAATTTTTACATATAGAGCGTTTGCACTCATTATATATATATATATATATATATATATATATATATATATATATATATATATTTTACAATTATCAATTTTTGAATCTACATGTAACCAGTTTGATGTGCTGCAATATTTCTGTATATGTAAACTTTGTCTCTCTAGTTAAATTTATCCTGTTTTTAAGATTAAAGGACACTTTTGTGGTTTTCTGCGGAGAATCACTTCTGCGCGCTTAAAATAAGTCCGATTATTACAAATTTTCATCAAATGTTCATAATAGTGCACGCAGAATATCAGAAAGGTGTCACGTTGGCAAACAATAAAATAATATATGAATTACTCAGGATTTTAAGATCGCTTGACGGCAACGTACGACGCTTGAGCGTAAACTCTTTCTCAGCTACCCTGGACGACAGCAGGTTTCGCATTACATTACGAGTCAATGTTTCTAATGTAAATATCTCGGCGAGTATTTACCCCCCCCCCCTTTAAAACAAGACGCACGATTGAAATCCTCTCGAAATAACCTTTCGAACGGGGGGTCAAGTGCCGTCATAACATTACACAAACCAAAACAATCACTTTTATACTCACTGCTTGGCCAAACATTCTGTTCGACATATCGAGAAAAAGTTGAATATTTTCTAAACTTTTTGTCATTTTCTAAAAGCCTATATGAGTAAAAGATTTTTTGTATTCAAGCGCTTTCGTGTAGAAAGTTTCGTATGAATACAGCGAATAGAAAGATTTATTTTGAATTTTTCAAGGATATCAGGTTTTACTCGCATGCGCGTGTATTGCGTAATACATGTCCAATAAGGAGCTCCTTTAGCCGGGGTGACGTCAAACTCACGCGTATAGGTGCAATTTGACCAGTAGAATCCATTTCTAACCTTTGCAGAGTCATACGATACAAACATCGCATTGTTTAGACACATTTAATTAAGTCGTATTTCCGGTTTGGATAAAATCAAACTCGGACCAGAAATGTAAATCTGTTAATAAATGGCTAGAATTTACAGATAGAAGTTTGAAAATAACACAGTATACAGCATTTCGAATGGTTAATCGAACAAGAGTGTCACAATGAGCATACATCTCAAATGGCCGAAGTTATGTTCGGCGAAATTATGTTTATGTTTATAATTTGTTAGTAATATTGCGTAATTTGATCATATACGAGCTCGCTTGACTTTCAAAGCTCATAAATCGCTATAATGTTGCCATTGACTGAAACTATTGTTATTAATAAGTATATATTTTTACACTGAATCGAATGGTGGTATTTTCAACGACATAGCGTTTATTGAATCGAAGATATGAACGAAAACATCCATAGATCGTGCACGTACTACGCGTAATGGTACCCGCTGAGAAAGAGTTTAATTGCTGCGGAGCGAGCGAGCCTGAAGCGAGCGAGCGTAGCAGTAACCAAATATATGCAGAGAGGGGGTTTTGAACTAAATTTTATTTAGCGCATGGAATTGTGGTCGTGCGCGCTTTCTATGCGCAGAACACACATTTTAAACTCGCTCGAGTCGTCGAATTTTTATCGAATTTCTAAAGCTTTTCAACTATAATGTTACGCTTACATTTGTTTTGGACTTTGGCCACTGTTAGTTCTATATTTTTGATAACATAAATGTGTGTATATAGTCTATAAAATGTGGTAAATGCGCCTAGCAGTAAACAGACTTGACATGAAATTTGATCTTAATTACCTGGGGCCGGTTGTATAAAAACGTAGTTAGCGCTAACTGCAGTTAAAAAGTAGTTAAAAAGCCTTAAAAAATAGTTAACTTTAATCACGTAGTTAAGCCGGTTGTATAAAAGTGTAGTTAGCCTTAACTGCAGTTAAAAAGTAGTTAAAGTTAACTATGCTTTAGGGTATAGTTAACTGTCCAAAACGTAGTTAAAAATGGCGTTTGTATAGGAGTGAACAACATTTTTCAATAAAACAACAATGAAAAGCAACGCTTACCTGAGATTTTCAATCGCTATCTTCCCTGTGAATGTTTCCTGATAATATAAACTCTTCAAACGCTATCGCTTTGGTGTTTTTACGGAAACAGAACATATTTTTGCACAGGACGATTTCTCGAAGACGAAGTATGGTCCATTACACCAAGAAACACTGATATATAATTGCCAAACAGCTAGACATTGGTTTAACGTAGGCATCTCAAGGAAAAACTGCATTCTTTGATGATTTTTGTGGCGGTTTTTCCTTGTTTTCTTGTATATTTTTCACTGTTTTCTAGTGTTTTGAATAAAATTCCCGCCTATTTGCAAAATACGAGTCCACAATCATGTTGAAAATGTGTGTCAGCGGTCGTTACTCGCTGCTTACTTTATGTAATTTTCTGTTTAAACACCCCACGCAAGCCCCACGCACAGTTAACTACGTGATTAGTTAACTATCCGACTAACTACGTTTTGTGCAACGCAGTTAAGTCATGTAGTTAACTAATTACAGTTAAGGATTTAACTACAGTGATTAACGCTAACTACAGTTAGCGCTAATTACGTTTTTATACAACCGGCCCCTGTATGTATCCCAATGAGACGCACATGTTTAATATGTCACCTCTGATTGCCCTTTAACCCCTGGTCTTTGCTATCAGTTCCATTCACATTTCACAGCTCACTAGTCGCTGCGAGTAATCACTGTGCTTGATATAATTTGTGCTGTTTGCTGTAGTTCTATTTGCTTTTAATGCCGGCAGCAATCCCTACCTTGCAGGTACCCTAGTATGCTTGAAGAACGTACAACTCCCAAAGCCCGTCCGTTCGAATTCTCCATTAATAAATGGAATTTTAATGTCAACAATCTTTGTTTGTTCGTTGTCTTCATTTCGTGTGCTGGTATTTGCATGTGACGTGCTCCTTACGATGGCTCTTATCTTTTCTCTGGGGTACCTAGCCCGCGTGCAGGCCCAAGGGAACTGATAGTGGGCCTGCAAGCAAGGCCCGGTATTTTGTACTTTCCGCGTTCGCCCACGAACGCGGCATTCTGATTTACTGTTTGCTGTTGGATTCTATAATTATGTCAGTGATTCATCACAAAGGCACGATAAGCTCAAAATTCGAAAATTGATCACTTTTTTCGATTATAAATGGAACAAGAACAGACTGTTTATTGTTTACTTGAAGGAAGAGATGTTTTTGCCGTTATGCCAATGGGGATTGCTTGTCGTGAGGTGCTGGAATAGCAACATTACGACTGGGGTAAACTATAGTGACCTTTACTTGAGTTTCATTAATTTCAAACAGACTTGATACGTTATATGTTCATCAAGAAAATTATCTTTTGGTTGATGTTGAGATGCAGTTGCATGTAAGCCTATTCGAAACACTTTGCGATTTACAAGGCTTCGCTGAGAGAGAGAAACAGAAGACGGTATTAAATTGCCGTTTGAAACGAAACGATCTGGACTCTGAACGCTCTCTTCTTTTATTGAGTTCTTTACCAAATGAAATAAGTAATAAATTTCGTACTTTCCGCCGCCAACAAGAATTGCACACACGATCTGATAAGTGAGACAATTTATTTATAACAGTGCCAATGGCGACAGCGAACCACACATAATATAAATGTTAATGTGGTCGCACGACATCCCTCACGATTTGAAGTTTGAGACTGGTTTTCTGTTGAAATTCGTCCTAATTTGCCTGTTCCGATTTTAGTTGAAAATGAGCACTTGCAAATTTGGCAATTACTGACTGCGTTGCTTGCTTTTTTGGAGTTATTAACGCTGCCATTTACACATTGTTTATGTTCTGAATAAGCAGAGAAAACCCCGCAACATTTTAATGCGAGTTTGTTTGTTAATATTTTGGTGCTGTCATTGGTTCTTTTTTGACAATTGATGCGCGAATGGGGCGTGTTATGAAAAGGGGCGTTTTACAAAATACCGGCCCTTGCTTGCAGGCCCACTATCAGTTCCCTTAAGCCTGCACGCGGGCTATGGGGTACCCAATTGTTGATAAATAAATTCAGTCACTTTGGCTAGCGATTTCTTGCGAGCTTGCTGATTTATAGAAGAACAATTTATTTCTTGCTTGATCTGTAAGTATGCGGGGTATACCGCTCTTGATGTTATGTACTCAGGTGAATATAATGTTTTCGATGTCACACTCTGCGTGTAAATCCACACCGGGCAGACTGAAAAGTTAGCCTGGCCACGGTGGGAATCGTATCCGCGACCTTAGGGATACTAGTCCAATGCTCAGCCAACTGAGCTACGTGGTCAGGCTAACTTTTCAGCCTGCCTGGTGTGAATATACCCACAGAGTAACATCAAAAACAAAGTATATATTTTGATGACCAAACCGTGGCTGTACCATGGAATAATACATCAACTATGTGTAGAGTGTTGGCACATGACGTCACAGCCGCCATGTTGGTGTTGTGCAAACGCTCTACATGTGTCCCGAAAAAAAATCCAAAAACTATATTGAAATAACGTATTGTTAGAATTTGAATCAGTGGCGTAGCCAGAACGATAATTGGGGTGCCCATATTCATATACTCGTGTTCGGCTTTATTAATTTCTTTTGAAATCAATTGTTTTCATGGTATGTGAACACAAATATATGAATATGGGGCCCCCCAATTATCGTTCTGGCCACGCCACTGATTTGAATGTCTCAGCACTCTGCTGAACCCACAAATGCATAAAAGCTTGACATTATATTTTATGCATAAAGATTCAACTGAATATTTCAGCAAATCTCTTCAGGTCTTCGAACCTGGGCTGTTGTAATGGTACCTGTAACGTACGAGCCATATGTGCATCAATTGTTGGCTGCATTTTATCTATAACCTGATTAAATAGAATATCAAGCAGAGTTTTGAACTCTTTCCTATAATACTACAAACCTATCTCTTATAAATTTATTTCTCCCCATAATTGGATTCACATCACATTCTTTAATTTCAACTAATCGTTCAACGGATCTTCCAAGTTCCACGACTGGATCAAATCAAATCAGATCCGTTCAAATTCTATTCGAGATTTGCATTTATTTGAAACTCTACGTAAATGAGTAGCAATGTGTGCTAGAATTTGCAATAAATTTGCATGTGTACTAGGATTTGGATTTGTCTGTACTAACAACAAGACATGAAACGAGTATGACGATGACGATAAAAACGTTTATTTTATGAATTTCTATTCTAACGAGATAATATAAACAGAGACTATACCAACAAGCACCAAAAATTGAGTATGTAAAACAAAATGTTCAAATGCCTAAATTAAACCATATAATTTCTCAATATTTTCAAACTTGTTCAGTTCCACGACTCTTATGATGATGATGATGATGATGATAAACTTTATTTAACCACGCTAACATTGTCAGCAGAAGCTGGTTTCCACAATGGGCGTGTAAAAAACATTAACAAATTGTTACAAGTAAAATAATAAGGAAGTATTAACATGCAGAATATAAAATTATTAAAATATATACAAAAAGTTTGCTATTTACAATGATCATGTGGTTTTCTTTATAAGCTATAGGTAGCGATTTTTCTTTTAAAACTTGAGAGCGAATTACTTTCTCTTATATTTTTTGGAAGAGAGTTCCATATGGAAGCTCCATCATACATGAAACTCTTTTTCATATTGTTTGTGTTTGGCTTGGGCAAACGTATGGTACTTGAGCTGTTACGAAGACTGTGGTTTAATATTTCTTTTTTGAAAGTAAATAATTCTTTGAGACAATTTGGCCCCATGTTATTTAGCGTTTTAAACATTATTTTTGCCTTTGCTTTCACTCTTTGTTCCTTGAGTGGTTCCCATCCTAATATATTTAGCACAGTTTGTTGATCTACCTCATTAGGCACACATGCTATTACACGAGCAGCTCTGTTATGACGTTTTTGGAGACGCGTGGATTGCGTTTCACCAAATATATTCCAAACTTCACAACAGTAGCTAAAGTATGGTTGAATTATAGCATTGTATACGGAAACGAGTGTTTTTTGATCAACATATTCTTTAATGCTTTTAAGAGCGTATATTCCAGATGATATCTTTTTACATATATTATCTGTATTGTTCTTCCAACACAAATTTTCATCAACAGTCACACCTAGTGTTTTACATTGAAAAACCTGCTTTATGGGTATGTTTTGAATGTGAATTTTAAGTTGCTGAACAGAAGCTTTCTTCAGCATC